>JAPKLW010000356.1:441378-460824 GCA_026898455.1 Plectranthus barbatus
ATGCTACAGGCATGATCTCCAGGAAATTCTTCTATCAGTCTGATACAAATTTCTTGCTTTATTTCTGGAGTGTATTCGAAATCAATTCCTTGTAAATCTCTTAGGAATTTTTCTATATATTTCTGGCTTTGAATATCTACTTCTTTCTCCCTTGCTTGCATGCTCCATATAATTACTGATTTTGAAATATAATTTGTTCGTGCTCGAATCTTGATTCCTCGTAGTAGTATCAGGACATAATTATTTAAAAATTATTGTATGATATCTTCATGCTTTGTATCTCCAATAATAGGGTAGTTTTGATTGCTTACTCCTATCTGACATAATTGTATGGCTGGTTGTCTAACTTGTCCTGCTTGCTCTCCTTCGTTGAAGAATAGTGGGTATGTTGCAAATATCTTCAGAAATCTTTCTCTTTGTTTTATCACTCCTGAATGATATTGTTGAATAGCCTTCTTCATGTAGTTTGGGAAGTATCGAAATATGTCCATGCTTCTGAAGTATATTGTACTTATGAGTCCGCTTTGGAACATCATATATGTCTTAATTGGATCTGCTTCAGGTAAAACAATTGCCTTGGGCCCTTGAAATGTGCCTTCAATAGGGTATATGCTTGAGAGTTTGTCTGCCGTTGTGTAGTTAATCAAGAAATTATATTCTTGATCAAAAATTGCTTTGGTTAGTTTTGTTAATTCTTCCCGTTCTTGTTCAGTAGGGATAGAATTTATTGTTAGTGGTTTGTTATTAGGGATTCGCCCTAGACTTGCCATTTTTGATTGAAGTGGTTGTACTTCGGTAATTTATTAGTGCATTTTTTGCTTCCTGTAGGCTAGGATATTTTTGTAGATGATGCTGCTTTGTTTGTTGATGAAGATTGCTTGCTGCCTTGCTCCAATCATCATATATTCCTGTGTTTAAGCCATTAAAAATAACATAGTATGCTTTAGCTCTTTCTTCTTCATCAAATTTTCTTTGGATCGAGATCCACCAGTTGCCTGTTCTTCGGTCTTTGATTTATCCTTGATTGTTGCTGCTAAAAAATCTTCGGTTGATTTGTCACTGGATGAATTAAGCATTAATTCTATTGTCTGTGCTTCTTTATCTGCTTGGCTTGCTTCTTTTTGTACTACAACAAAAAAGCTAATAGACAACGTGAAAATCGCGTAGTCTATTTAAAATTTCCGCGTTGTCTATTTAAGTGTAGTCTATTAATGGACGCTAATAGACAACGCGAATATCCGCGTTGTCTATATGTCAATAAACGACGCGGATGTCCGCGTCGTCTAAATGTTAATAGACGATGCATATGTCCGCGTCGTCTATTGACATATAGACAACACAGATCTTTGTATTGTCTATATGTCAATGGACAACGCGAATTTTTGCGTTGTCTATTGACACAGACAACGCGGATTTCCGCGTCGTCTATTACGTTTTTTTTTGTTTTTTCAACTTTTTGTTTAATTTTGAGAATCCTGTATAAATCGATAAAATAATTTCTATAATGTAAAAAGCGATAAAAAACAATAAAAAATGACAATTTAATAATTCTCACAATTAAATTAAATCTAAAAATTACATATGTTTTGAAATAATATAATGTTAAAACTAACCACAACTATACAAAGTTATCTAAGTACATGAGAAATCTTCTTCACATATGCCTCAAACTGATCTGTGGTCCAAAAGCTTGATGGTCAGACATTCTGAAAATAGACTGCATGAAATCAAGAAATGATTACTAATAGTACAACACATTGAAATTGGAATCCTAAATCAATAAGAACACGGCAACCACAAACCGCAAATATGAAATCGGGCATTGCTAATTCAGAGTCACAAAAGTAGATATATATCATTATCAAAAATCGGGCAACATAACAGCTTAAAATGGTTCAACCCAAAAATCAACAAACCACATTTATATAATTCAAATACCTTAACACAATCACATAAGTACATATATATCATTTACAAAAATCGAGCAACATAACAGCTTAAAATGGTTCAACCCAAAAATCAACAAATCACATTTATATAATTCAAATACCAAAAAAATCAACAAACAACATTGTCAAATAATAAAAAAAAAATACAACTATATATAATAACAAATGATTGAATTTATTTAAGTTAGGTACATATTGAATGAGTCTAGTAAATGCCATAATTTATATATATATATATATATATATATATATATATATATATATATATGTGTGTGTGTGTGTGTGTCGAAAATTTGGAGAAGCTTGCGTAGATAGAGTGTTTCTGAGGCAGGGGGCTGGAAGAAAAGCCTTGGGAAAATTTATCTCAACAGTTGCATTTAGAACTTGTGCAGGATTTTTATTTTCTCTAATATCTGATATTAATCATAAATTAAAAAATTAAATGATTGTAGTTGTTCAAATTGAATAAAACCATCTGATTGGAAGCTGAGCACATTGCCGACAAACACAAAAAAATCTCGGAAAAGAAGTCGCATCTTACAAATCAAAAATATTATAATGCTTGTGAAGCATTCATTAAAACAGCAAAAATTCTACAAACTTAACATGAATGTAAAAAATATATGTATAATTAAAATTAGTAAACAATGATAGATGATTATGGTGGAAACAATGAAAGAATTTTTGATGTACAAAACTTAAAGGGGAAAAAGAAGAAGCAATGAAATGATAGAAGACTGCAGATGTTAGGTGAGACTAGAGAAAAATTGAGGTGAAACAGTTAACCCCACAGACAGATCAATCTACATGAAAATAGCCAAATTCAAAAGAATGACTTTAATAATCAGGTTTTAAATAGCATGGCTGAAGCCCAAACACCAATTATTAATCAGACAGATAAGGCTCATATTTCAAGCAGAAACACATAATTCCTTCAGTCGCTTAGATCTATATAATGAGCTGTTAAAGTTTTGCAATTCATGATAAAGAGGAGTATAGCCTTTCCCTTTTGTTACGTACTAGCAATATGCACAGGCACAGCCTTTTCCCAAACAATCTAATTGCTAAACATCATAATCAACATCCAAATGACAAACATATTGTAATCTTGAACATCATTTTCAAGCATGGATATAGAGACACATTAAATTTATCATCAAACTCTCCCAAAATAAACCAACAAACTTCAAATGTAATCCACTATTTTACAAGTTAATTATCAAAACATCACTAAGTCTAAGCCAGACACACCATATATATATTACTCAATATCAAGATAAAGCGAATATTGCAGTGGCTATAACAAACACAGCAAACTTGTGATAGCAAAAATCTCATAAATCCATCCCAATTGCAAGTAATCTCATAAACTTGTAACTTCAATTTATCAGGATCCAAAGTACAGCAAATCAAGGCATACCTCCAAAGAGTTAAGATGCTGCAGGTCCAGTTATTCTCACTTTAACAATTGGCTCCTCAATCTCTACTAGTTCCAAGTCCCCACCAGCCGCTCCAATGAGATATGGTCTTATTTCTTCAAGCACCTAAATATACAGAAGATATCAGGCATTATCTCTGCCCATAATGCATATAATATAATGCTGAAAATTAAATTCTAAATACATATGATGTTCTTGGCAAAAAAAATCCAGAGAAATGAAACCCTGCGTAGCAGTAGCACAAACTGCTGATACAAGTACATAGAGAAATGAATCTACAGTTCAAAGAATAAGACCATAATGCCTGTCTCTTTCACAACTTCATGGAACAAGCTTTCTCGTTTCTGGAGGACGACATACAAGACACCACAGAGAGTAGCATAATCCAACTTGAGAATCATAGGTTATCAGTAAACATGGTCTTAGAAGAAGACTTGAGATTCTTGCCACACACTTGGATCAAGTACCACACTTTCACCACTTTATCTTCTATTTTCTAGGTGCTTCTCCCATCCAGTATCTTAGGAAATTCTGATATGCATAATTAAAGTTCTACATTTTGGAAGTCATATTGCTCTTTGGAATCATGATTAGGAAGCTGAATACAAGTATATGATTCTAGGTGAGTCCCTCTGGCCCTTGTTACTGGATATGTCTAAATGCGGAATCCAACTGAGAGATGGAATGCACTCAGTCAGAGTACTCATTCCCAACTTCGTGTTAAAGTTTAGATAAACATTTTTTAAGGATCTCGAGATCGCCTGACAGCATGTATTTGATGGGAAGTTCATTACCTGATTGTTACTGCAAAAATGCAGTTGTTCTTGCTGGATAAATGATAGCCTAAAAGTTCTTGGGGAGTTTCAGTCAGAAAGCAAGAACATAAGCAATCAAAATCATTTTCAAATGTAGAACTCTAGTAGAGTAAATTACCTAATTTTATACTCATGTAAAATGAAAATAGAAACAGGTATAGAAGATTAGCATGAGCATAGCTTCAGTTCAAGAGCATTCCTAAAAATATTTATCTCCCAACTTGTAGAAAACAGAGGCAATAAAGAAACAAGAGCTGCAGATAAAGAGTTAACAGTTTACCTACATACAAATCTTTCTTGCCAATGATATTGTATAGCATCGATTCCATAGTTGGATGTCATAAATCACATTTAAAAAGCACAATGTAATCAATGTAGAGGTCATAATATAAATTACTTACAGACATACCACACATGTATCACCTTTCAGATGGCCAAATAAAATATTGATTGAAAATTTTTAAAAACTAATAAGCTCACCCCTTTTCACAAAAAGATTCTTCTTAGCCATCTCAGTGTGCAACACAGACTTGGACTCCGCATCAAACACCATATCCTAATCAACAAACAATTCAAAATATTGGCAATCGTAGAATGTACAAGCCAAAATCACTGAAAAGAATTGCAATGACCTGAAGAGCATCCTTGGCAGCAATAGCGTACTGCCCGTTAGCGAATAGCGCAAAACACATCGGATGCTCGCCTTTGAAGTTCACCTGCGACGCCTCGTAACCCGGGAGCCACCGCAGCAAATTCTGCAGCTCCCTCTCCTTCACATCCTCAGGCAAACCCGAAATAAATATCGTACGCACCTATAAGATACAAAATTTAACAGAGAGATCCACCCACCATCACTATAATTTTGAATCTCGTCAATCTCTACCTAATTCTCAATTAAAAATGAATGAGTCTGAGCGAAGATAAAATTGTGAGCCGTTACCTCGTCGTTTAGTGTGCGGGAGGCAGGGCTGTCTAAAGGAACTGGATGAGGGTGAGGGATAGGGTGAGGGTGAGGGAGGGGGTGGGGAGGTGGAGGAGGCGGGGCGGCGGCGGAGGCCGGAGGAGGGGCAGGAACGGGCGGGGAGAAGCGTCGACGGAATTCTGAGAGGCGGGAGAAGCGAGTGTCGACGGATTTTGTTATAATCGATTGAGGAATAGGGTATTTAAAAAAAAATAGAGAGACGACGCTGTGTGTGCGCGTCGTCTATATCAACATAGACTACGCGAAAAAATCGCATCGTCTATATTGATATAGACGACGCGTACATCCCGCATCGTTTATTACAAAGTACAAAAAATAGACGATGCGGTTGACCGCGTTGTCTATTAGCGCCCTATAAATTAATAATCTTTCTCTTTCTGTTTTTAGGATGGATCATACTCCTTCCATTCTCTTGTTAATGTATCTGCTAGATTGTTTTCTTTGCCTGAAATGTATAAAGATAAAAAATCGTATTGTTGGGCTTCAAGGCTCCATCTAAATAGTCGCTCTTTATTATATGATTCTTTTATCTTGTATTTTGTAAAGTCTTTTGTATAAGAACTGTCCGTTTGATATATAAATTTTATTGGTTGTAAGTCCAATTTAAATTTTCGGAATGCTTTTATGAATGCAAGCGTTTCTTTTTCATGAACTGTATAATTTCTCTCAGCTGGTTTAAATGTTCCTGATGCCCATTTCGTTAATAATATATTCTTAAATTGTTTTAAAAATGTATTTACTTAAGATGGTTTATTATTTGTGATAAATATTTTGAAATCATTATAAACATCTGGGATTGCTTGAAGGACTGCTCCCCAAGTATCTTGACTTGCGTTAGTATTTAGAATGAGTAAATCGTTTGGTTTTGGTAGATATAATTTTGGAAGGATTTTACATAATTCTTTTAAAGCTTTTACAGCTTGTGTTGCACTAATTGTCCATTTCCACGGAATCTTTTCTGATATCATTTCTTGTAATAATGCTCGTTCTTTTGAAAGTTGTTTTATAAAACCTTTTTCACCAATGTAGTTTAAACATCGAAGAAATCGTTGTATTTGATTTCTATTTTCTAATTTATCTGGAAATTTATTTATTTTTTCTAATAAATGTTTTTGTGGTTCTATGTATCCTCCCTTTAAAATTTTCATTCATAGGAATTCTACTTCTTCTTAAGCTATTTTTGCTTTTTCTTTGCTTAGAATTACTCCTTT
Organism: Plectranthus barbatus; assembly: GCA_026898455.1. Classification (NCBI taxonomy): domain Eukaryota; kingdom Viridiplantae; phylum Streptophyta; class Magnoliopsida; order Lamiales; family Lamiaceae; genus Plectranthus; species Plectranthus barbatus. The sequence goes on from JAPKLW010000356.1 coordinate 447,775, forward strand.
TTCTTTTAGTTGTAATAGAATCTTTGCAACTTGATTTAAATGATGTTTTCTTGTTCCTAAAGTAAAAATTATAATATCGTCTATATATGACAGGCTTATAGATTCAAATCCTTTAAGATTATTATCCATAAATCGTTGATAGATACTAGGTGCCTGTTTTAATCCAAATGGCATAACTGTAAATTGATATTGATTTTGTGGTGGACAACTAAATATTGTTAAAGGTTTAGTATCCTTATGCAGTCGTAACTGCCAATATCCTGATTTTGCATCAAGAGTTGTGAACCATTCTGCTTTTTAAATTTTATTAAAAATATAGTCTTGCCTAGGTAGTTTGTATGCATCTCCTCTAGTGACTTTATTCATTTCTTTATAATTTATAACCATTCTTCTTTTTCCCTGTTTTAATTCATTATGATTTTCAACATAGAATGCTGGTGCACTATGTGGACTTATGCTTGGTTCTATAATTCTCTTTTCTAATAATTTTTCTGCTTCTTCTTTAAATTCTGCGACATCTCTTTCTGTATATGGAATTCTATTTGGTACATTTACTTCTTTATTGGGATCTATTAATTCTATCCTAACTTCCATTGTATTTGTATTTTTAATAGGGTCTAAAGGATCTTGACTGCTTATTTCGTCGAGGATTCTCAAGACTTTTATTTCAATTTCTTCGTGAATGTACAAAATTAATTGATTTTTAAGTTCATGGATAATCTTTCCTTGTAAAAAGGAAAGTGTAGTATATATCTTTGTTGTAACTAAATGTCTACGTTGGTTTTCCATTGCTGGACAACGTAATTTTACTCTATCAATTTCTTGAATAAAAGGGTAATATTTTTTAAGAAAATTATTTTCCAGTATTAATGGTACTCCTTAATCTTGTTTGTATAAGGTGTCTCGAGGGAATTTTCTTCCTTCAATTAGTATTACAAGATCTTTTGCTCTATCATTTATTTGGATAATTTTATTATTAGCAATTCTTACTTGTATTGATTTTTCTAGTGTTGACCAATATTTTGCTGGTAACATTCTTTCTTGTGCAAGGTATATTGTTGCTCCAGTATCTATATAAGGAAAAGTATATTTATTAAATAGTTTTACTTTTATAAATGTACTATTCTTGCTCATCACTACTTTCTGTATAGCTAGAAGTTTTAGATTCAGATTCTATGCTATATGTATCGAAATTCATTTCTTCACCTTCTTCGTATATGTCTTCTATAGGTTCGAGCCCTAAAGAGTATATAAGTTTTATTTTATTTTCTTTATACAAGTTTTTCTTTGGACATTCATTAGCATAATGACCAAATTCTTGACATTTTCAGCATCTACATGTCTTTTTTTCTTTCGAATTTTTCTTATTTCTTGTGTTTTTGTTATCGTATTTATTGTATTTTCTATACCTCCTCTGATATTTTTGTTTCCATGATTTTTTAAATGTTCTATATTTTTTATATCGAGGGTAATATTATTTTTTATATATTCTCTTTCTTTCTGGTTTACATCCATAGTGATGTGGAATTGTTTCAAGTTGTTTACAACATCGTATATTTATTTTTTCTAAATATTTTTCTTCAGTTTTTCTCATATACAAATCATCTCTATATTCTAATGCATATTTTTCTATTAATCCTAATGTTTCTTTTGTTTTAGTTTTTGCTGGGTTTGTTAATTGTATATTTATATATTGTAACATTGCTGGTGGTAGTTTACTTTTTACTATATCTAATAGGCCAGTTCTATCTGGTGTTTTATAATAATTCTCTTTTATTTGGCAAAAGAATTTTTTTATAAAACATGGGTCACAGAGAGCCATATTACTTAGTATTTTTATAATATGTGATTTTTCGAATTCTCGTGTTGTTTCTATTTCATCCCCAAAAAATTCTGCAAATATTTCTTTGGTTAATTGTTTTAGAAGGTCAAATTTAGCTTCCTTTGATGTATCGGTTTTAGCATATTTTGTATAATTACATGGCGTTGTATGTAACCAGTCTGATAATTGTCCTGTATCTTTATACATTATATATGTTAAAAAATCTTCTAGTGGTAAATTGCTAATTGTATCATCATCAGTTTGGACTATCATTTGGAATTGATTTATCCATAACATAATTAAGCTTGTTGCATTTGATGCACAATCTATGTTTAATACTCCACTACTTATACCTCTCTCTTTCTGAATATATGATGGTGGAATATTCTTTTTGTATTTTCCTTTTGTATATGTATAATCATTCTTATACATATAATCAATAAAGCTTTTTTTCGTATTTATTTGGCCTTGTTTCATTGCTTGTAGACGCCTCTTCTTGTCGTTTATTATAATTTTCTTTTTTACGTTTTTCTTCTTCTTCTTCCATATTTAATGTTGGATTTTCATCATCACTATCTATTCCATATATGATACCTTGAGCATCTTCTTCATCTATTCGTGCAACATTTAAATTTTGTATTTGTAATTTGTCTATTAATTTTGATAATTTTTCTATTTCGTTTATCTTCGAATTGGTGGTTTCCATTTATTTGTTAGATTTATAGGTTCATCTTTTATTAATTTTCTAGTTGTCCTTTTTGTTACTAATTCTTGTATTAATTCTAATGCCTCTTTGCATTCAAGACATTTTTCTTTTCCTGTTGATATTTCTTTATTATCTAATTCTCCTTGTTCTTTTAAGAAATTTATTAAATCTTGGTATTTATATTTTCATATTTTTATTTTCTTTATTTGATTTATTGAATCTAATAATTCTTTTTGATTTTCTTTAATTGTTTCTAATAATGTTAATATTAAATTAGATACTTTTGAATTTCCTTTTGTCATGCAGTTATTAAAATTCTGAGTTGTTTTTCTAGTTTTTCTAATAAAATTTCTAGTCGAAATACTTCGTATATTTCATTTTCTATTTTATGAAATTTTATTAATTCTTTTATTAATTTTATATTATTTTAAATTTTCAAAATTTTTTCTCTTAGTAGTGTCATTAAAATGTGTCATATAGCTCTGAAACCAAAGTTGTGTCATCGAATTTTGTCATCGGAAATTGTCAAAGTTGTGTTATCAAATTTTGTCATCGGAAATTGTGTCAACGGAATTTTGATTTGTGCAAAAATACATGTAGGAGGGTAGTTTTGGAATTAAAATTTTAAAATCAAAGAAAAGTCAAATTTTGGGTATAATTGATATGTGTTTAATATTTTGGGTATTTTCATAATGTGTTTAGTGGTTTTGTATATTTAAAATAATTAAGAGTTTAGGAAATATAGGGTTTTATCAATTTATTTATAATTTAAAATGTTTTTAGGACCGACGGCCAGCCCATTTAACCAACAGTCTGTTTAGCCTTATATCTTAGGATATCCATTGTAATTATTACTAATAAAAAAATCCACCTCAGCTTTTTATTATTCATAGAACCTAACCTACATATCTATATCTTAGCCACTATTTAATAAAATATATTATTCATTAGTTAAATTAATATATAAAATTAAGATATAATAAAAAATAAAATTTTTATTATATAATAATTCATTTTATAATTAATAAAATAAAATGTTATATTATTGAAAGGGTAAATGATACAATCCCATGAAACTAAAAAAAATTACACAAAAGACTAAGAAGATCACACGGAAAGAATACAATGATACAACAAAACTAGTAGACAACACATTAATGAGACAAAAATAAAATAATAAATTAATTATAACTAACCTGTTGGTCCCGGTTTATCAGAGTCGAAACGTTAAACGTTAAACGTTAGCAGCGGAAGAAATTAAGTTAACGTTTTCCTTGCACGCTGGTTGCACTCAGCTGACTGTCAACTGGCACTTGTCAGCTGGTAACTCAGTACTCAGCTGACAACTGATAAGTGTCAGCTGGTGATTCAAAACTTAGAATATTTTTAGCCAAGTTTGCACAGTTATATCAGTTTTCAGATATACACCAGCACTTGGGTGCTGGGTTTTAAATACGTATGAAATGCAGAAAACTGATAAAGACAAAGGATTTATAGTGGTTCGATCAACTGATCTACGTCCACTCTTCAGTCGTAGCACTGGAAATTCACTAAGAGCAATCAGGTACAAGAATCCTACGATCTATCTCTAGCTGGTGCGACCCTTGTCCACCACTTCGCTAGATCAACCGCTCCCGACCTTGGTTCCTTCTTCAGCTCTGGTCAGCTGGATGGAGTGCGAGCACGTCACTTCAACCTCCACCGCTGGCTGGGTGTTTAGTTCTCCCAAGAACGTAGCTTCTCAATACGGCAAACTGCCCGTAATAACTCAGGTGTTGGCTGGCACAAGAGCTGCTGTGAACTTCCTTGAAAAGAAAGAACACCAAAAAGATCTGTAACTTACAAGCTGGAAGCTTGAAGTCTCGTGTTTGAATAAATCAACACACGGAAAGCTTTAAGAAAAGCCTCGAAAGTTTTGCTTGCTTGAGCGTAATAAATTTGCAGTCTTTCGGTAGGTGAAGAGTTCGCAAGCAGCATTGAATGTTGATGGATCCCAGGTATTTATAGACGCGAGATCCCATTCAAACTTCTAGCCGTTTGGACTCATCCGGAAAGGTGTCAGACCTGGGATGTCCTTCTGACGGGGCAGGTATGCATTTCCGGAAAGAACCATACTTTCGTCCGCTTTATCTGACATTGATCTCTTTATGTCAGAATGGCACTATTCGTCAGTACGAGGAATCGAGACTGGTGCCTTGAACTGATAGACTTTAAGGTATCCTCCTTAAAGTCAAGCATTGTCAGTTTGTTCCTCAGACGAATCTTCCTTTTGTCTCTTCAGAGCTGGGAGAGAGAATATGGGATTCTGCTGGTAACATCCGACTGGTAGATCATATTGGTGATCTTGTGCTGGCAGTCTCTGCTGGTGACTTGCGCTGGCATCATCTAAGTCTACCAACTTGTCTGGATGTTAACTCTTGGAATCTCCCATGACTGGTGACTTCACTGCTGATGAACAGTAGCCAGTCATTAGCTCTACTTATGCTGATGAACAGTGTCAGCATGAGTCTTGTCAGCCGCTTTGCTGGTGACTTCTCTCAACTGGTAAGCACATCTCATGCTGGTGAACAGTAGCCAGCATGAGTCTTGATCAGCTGCGACTTACAACTCAAAAGACCTAAACAGGACTTTACATTTGAGACTAGAGCTATCTAGAGACAACTGACGCTGGTTGGACTTAGGATTTGATCCACCAAAACCACCAAAACTAAGATCTATGCAAGTAGCTACTGGGGAAAGGAAACTTAGCCAAATTTCCCAACATAACCGAGAAATTAATCAAATGAATATGTTTTATACGTGGCGTTCATCATATATTTATTAATGGAAAGGTCTCAGGTTAGACATGCTTTCTTAAGATATATATAAACATTGAGTGAAGTACAATTATTATTTTCCACATGGTATCAGTCAAACCTTGGCATAAACCCTAGTTTTTCCTCCCTTTTATTTTTCCATCGGTGCCGCCCTTTTATTCTTATCCATGGCTGCGATCGTCGATCCATCCGAGCTTCAAACACGGCATCCATCCAATGAGGAACCTTACTCATGCTTGTCGCCTGCAGAAGGCAAAACGGCCTTCGCCAGGCTCCTTTGGGGTGGTACCAGCGTTTTTGAAGTTTTCTTCTATCCATTGGTTATCTATGCAGTGCCTCTGATACTTCACTATTTGTGTTCCACAAGGATTCTGCTGTTACCTACCTCCTGGTTTATGTCGACGACATTATCATCACCGGCAATAACCCTACACACATCTCGAATCTCATGACTCGTCTGAACAATGAGTTCAGCACCAAATATCTGGGTAAGCTTGGTTATTTTCTCGGTCTGGAGGCGCATCACACACGGTTTGGCCTTTATCTCACGCAGACTAAATATGCTCTTGATATTCTGAAGCGTGCTAACATGACGGATACCAAACCCGTGTCCACACCTTTGGCTCCTAGAGTAACCTTCGCAAAGGATGGTGCACCTTTCGAAGACCCAACATTGTATCGATCTCTACTTGACGCACTTCAATATCTCACGATCACTCGTCCAGACTTAGCTTACTCAGTCAATACTATGAGTCAGTTTCAGCAGTCTCTGACTATTGAGCATTTTCAGGCTTTGAAGTGTATGTTTCATTATGTTAAAGGCACTGTCCGATATGGTTTGACGTTCACGCCAGGTTCTTTCTCGTTGGTTGGCTATTCTGATGCGGATTGGGCACGCTGTCCTGACACCAACCGTTCTACATATGGATACTCGATTTTCTTAGGCCTAAATTTAATTTCTTGGAGTGCCAAGAAGCAACCAACAATTTCCCGATCCAGAGAGCTATTGCAAATACGGCTTCAGAATTTATCTGGATATCGAACATTCTCCGAGAGCTGAAAATCGATATAGTTTCGACTCCAACTATTTTCTCGGACAATGCTAGTGCTTTATTCCTCACCCAGAATCCTATGCTGCGCACAGGACTGATACAGATGGTGCAGCAGAACCAGTTTGGGGGAAGAGCGGTAGAAGATCCGTATGCCCACCTCAACTTGTTCATCGAGGTGTGCGATATGATAAAGCAGAATAGAGTCCCCCAGGATGTTATTCGGATGCGCCTCTTCGCATTCTCACTCAGAGACGAGGCCAGGTCTTGGTATGCTGGGCTTGACAAAAGCTAAATTGGGACATGGGAGGAACTGCGAGCAACATTCCTCACCAACTACTTCCCACCGAGCCTGTTGCTGAAAAGGAAAGCTGCCATCACTACATTCAAGCAGCTCTATGATGAATCCCTACATGAAGCCTGGAAGAGGTACAAGGAGCTCCTACGACTCTGCCCTGGGCATGGAATAGATCTTGAAATGCAAGTCTGTCACTTCTACGAAGGCCTAACTCCGCACATGAAGCAGTTAGTGGATGCATCTTCTGGTGGGGTAATGATGAAGAAGAGCGGAGCAGAAAGCATGAGGTTGCTAGCAGACATGGCACTGAACAGCCACCAATGGCCTACTGAGAGACAGACGGTACCAGTCAAAGCTGTAGAAGCCAAGCCAGAGTTTGATGTGGTTGCTGAAGTGAAGAAGCTCCGAGAGGAGATTGAGAAGCTGGGGACCACAAAGGTTGCTGCCAATCCTACTGAGCCAAGCATGGCTATTGTTTCGGTGGAAGCTGACTACATCAACCGGGGAGCTAGCAGTTCATCTGGAGCTGCAAATTCTGAGGTAAACTACATTGGGGGTGGTTATCACAATAACTACCGAGGTAATCAGGGGTATCACTATAACCATGGGCGATCTCACCCTGTTTTTCTTATGCTAACCCCACTGCTGCAGAGCACACTCCACCTGGTTTTGATGTAGGTACAGGAGGAGAAATTGTGGAGAGGAAGAAGTCCGTGCTGGAAGAGACATTGGAGAAATTCATCAAAAGCTCGGACAACCGATTTGGCAAGGTGGAGAACGAAGTCAAAGGGGTGGCCAATCACATGCAACTAATGACAAAGCATCTGGAGATGATGGACACCCAATTGAGTCAGATTTCCGCCACCTTAGGCAATCAGCACAAGCCGGGGCAACTTCCGAGCATGACGGAAAAAAATCCAGCAAGGGAGAAGTCTGTCAATGCCATCTCGCTTCGATCTGGAAGGAGGAGAAAGTGAAATAGAGGAGGAAGACCCCGCAGAAGACCGCTCTGTCTCGGCCGAGATGACCCCCATCCCGGTCGAGGCAGAGGAAAGTAGCCCGGCTGAGGCAGAGTGTGAACCAGCTGAGACGGAGAAGCCCATCCCGGCCGAGACAAGCCGAGAATGGCCGGGGCAGACAGAAAGCAGGACGGTCGAGATGATGTCATCACGGTCGAAACAGAGGCCAATACTGGGCGAGAAAGAAAGAAGAAGTGGACCGGTTGCCCCCATGCCTTTTCCACAGAGATTTGCAAAGAAAATGGAGGATTCTAAGTTCAATAATTTTGTTGAAAATTTGAAAAAGGTAAATATTAACATACCTCTTATTGAAGCTCTCAGGGAAATACCGGGATACATGAAGTACCACAGAAGACTGATGAGCGAGAAGAAGCAGTTCATGGAGAACGAGACTGTGAGGATACATGAGGAGTGCAGTCTACTGTTGCAAAAGCAGATCCCCATCAAGAGATCGGATCCAGGCTGTTTCTCGATACCTATCGAGATTGGAGGAAAGGAGTTCCAAAATGTATTGTGCGATACAGGGGCAAGCATCAACCTGATGCCCTTGTCCATCTACAAGAAGTTGGAGATAGGGGAGATGAGAGCCACTACGATAACCCTGCAGATGGCGGACCGATCTGTGTCCAAGCCAAAAGGTATTGTAGAGGATGTACTTACTAGAGTTGGTCATTTAATCTTCCCTGCAGATTTCGTCGTCCACGACATGAAAGAAGATGCCAACACCCCAATGATCCTGGGAAGAGAGTTCCTCGACGCAGCTGGTGTCCTGATCGACTGCAAAAAGGGGGAGATCACACTGAGAGCGAATAAAGAATCTATCAGCTTCTGCATAGATAAGAACTAGAGGAGAGGGGAGTGCAACCGGATTGCTACGGCTGAAGAAGAAGAAGAAGGAGAAGAGGGAGATGAGAGTCCGGAGGAAGAGGAAGAAGCCATCCGGTGGGAACGAGGAAACGAGTCAGTGAAATTGGCAATTAAGCTGCCTCCTTCTGAGTATACCACCGTCATAAGAAACCGGAAAATCTTCATGATCGATTCGAGGGGTCGACGAGTCTGGACTCGACCACCTTGGTGAGCCGCTACTGAGTCGAGCCACGATGGTAAATAAGGCACTGAATGGGAGGTAACCCATTGTGTTTTCGATTTTTCCCTTGTTTTATTATTTTCGAATTTTTTTTATTACTATCACTTCACGTTTGTTTTCCTTTCGGAAAAAAAAATTTTGAAGTCTGTCTCGGCCGAGACAGAGGACCGAGATATGGAACACTTCGACCGATAAGGAGGTCGCCAGAAGGCTCCATCTTGGCCGAGATAAAGTTTGCCACGGCTGAGATGGAGTGCCAGCAGCCCAAAATCCACGCCGGTCTGAATCGGAAGATGGAGGATAAAAAGTTGGTGTCTGAGGCCAACAATCAGGTACTGTTTCGAATCCTGAATCTGATTTCCAAACTTATTCTCTCTAACTTTTGAATAAGTTTGGGGGGATGAAGATTTAAGGGTTTTGAAACATTTCTCTATTTTTATTTGCTTTATTTAAATTTCTGCATGAATATTATTTTGAATAAAACGCGAGATTGTGGGAATTTGAGCAAGATTGAACCCTAGGACAAGAATGCAAGATTAGAATCGATTGACTTTAGTTTGCATTGATTGTGAAAGTGGTTGAGTATGCCTATGAATGTGAATACCGCATGATTACTTGTTTTGATACTTGCGTTGGCATGATAGTTAGATGACGATTTGATGTTTACTGTGGAAGAAAAAATTATCCCAAGTGTGAGTTTTTGAGCCTGAATTTCGTTGTGAGTGTGTCTGCATTTTTGAGTTTCTATAGAACTTGCTCTGTTTCTTTTTCAAGACTGCTAGTGTGCATAGGTTTAGGAAGTGATTTTAGGCCATCTTTGTTTAGCCTATTTTCCCATACACTGTCCTAATTAAATGTTATCCCTAGTCAGCCCTTTTGAGCCTATGATATTTTCTTTCTTTGTCTAAGAGTTGGAAATAAATAGGAGAATCAACTCTTGTCTATGAGAGTGGGTTGTGATTTGTTTGAGAAGGATAAGATATTATTAGAAGGGTAAAAACAAAAGATAAGGTTGGGCTCTAGAAAAAGAAGAAAAAGAAAATAAATAGTTGTTGTGTTTAATCCTTATAAGCTCAAATGCATAATCAAAATTGTTTAGAGCATGAAAGGATGTGTGTAAATAAAAGAGCCATGGTTTATGTTGAAAATCCAAGGAGTTGGGTAGATATTGATAGATAGTGGTTTTGATTTGTTGAGAGTCGCGAACTCAATTGATTTTAGTCACTTGGCCATATATTTCCCTACCCCTCACAAAAAGCCTACATTACAACCTTGAATAAAGTCCTTTCTGATCTTAGACTTGTGTGCACAAATTTGCAGTGGAGATTTAGAATATTTGCGGGCTTATGGTAGAACTTGATTTGCATGACTTGTGTGTGATCTCATAATTATCCTAAACACTTGAGTGAATGAGTGAAATACTTCCCATGTGAGTCTTCCATAGTTTACAGATTTTCTGACTCTTTCGAAAGTGTTGATGTCTTGTGGATTTACGAGTTTGAATGTGATGAATCTTGTGAGGCATTGCACTGCTCTTCTGCTTGAAGTTTTGATTCTTTCTTTTGTTGATTGAGGACAATCAAGTGTTTAAGTTTGGGGGGTTTGATAAGCTCGTTTTTCTACTCACTTATCGCATTATTTTTCTTCTCTTTTATGCATTTTAGTATGTTTTCTTGAATAAACTGAGCATGGGTATATATTAGAGGGTATTATGCTTGCCATGGTGAGATTTTGCAGGTTTTAGGCCAAATTCAATGGAAACCCGTACCGAAAGCAGCAGATGTTCAAAGGAACAGTTACAACTTCTTCCACCGTTAGAATCTGAGCTAATGGTGTATGGCATTTGAAATATCTTTGAGTTAGCTTTCCAACGCAATTAGAATCGGATCAATCGGAGTTCGGATGCGAAAGTTATGGCTAAAACCGTGAGACTGCGCAGAAGGGTCGGAAGTGGCGAAAACGTCTCTGTTTCGACCGAAATCAAAGCCATCTCGGCCGGGCCGAATTTTCCATCTCGGCCGTGGCAAGAGCCATCTCGGCCGAGATAGACATGAATGGCGAGATTTGGCGAGATTTTCACTTATTTTGGGCGAGAATTGCTTGGGGAACAAGATATACATCAAGATGGAAGCAATAAATCATACCTTTTGAAGATATCCCTAGCAGGCCTAAACCCTACTACTATATAAACTCTTCAATAGCTCAGAATTATTAGGCAATCTTTTATCTTTATTTTCCCTTTACAGTTTTTACACTTTATTTTTCTGTTTTCTTTAGAATTCCTCTTTACTTTTATTTGTCAAACCTTTACTTTTTAATGCAATCTTTATTTTTCCCTGCAATGTTTATTTTCAATATGTTAGGCTAGAACCCTAAACAGGTTCTAGGAATTCTCCATCTGTGATACATGTTTTGATTCAATGACTCAAACCCTTTTATTGGTTTAAACTCTTTGATTTTATTTCAAATCTATTTTCAATTGAAGGATCAAGAGATGAAAATTAGAATAAGTTTTAGTTATTAATTGAAGGACCGAGAGGTGAAAATTGATAATAGGAAGTTAGAGTTTAATACTTTTGATTTTCTGTCCGACCAAGAAGAATTCAATTGTAGGAAAAATCTAATCATTATTGAGATTGATTAACTTGTGTTTTTGAGACCGAGATGAGATAATCACTAGTTAATAATCTAGGTTTTGATTGCCCGACCAAGGAATTAATTCCACACTAATAGATTTTCCACCTAAATTATCTTTTATGGGTTTGAATATTTATTTCTTGCATGTTGATCAGATTGGTAGATTTCCCTGGAATCTGTGCTTTTTAATATTTGAAATTTTCTTTAAAAATATTTGTTTTGAAAAAAAACGAAAACCCTTCAAAATTGATTTGCCCAAACAAAGGTTCTGAAAACTACATCCAGTACATGATTCCCTTCGTAGCACTATCCCTGTGGGTTCGACAACCTTCGGGTTCTTATAAATTTATTTGCTCTATGCTATGATTTGTATGCAGATTTAGCATCGATCAGCGTTCGTCTTGATTTACAACTTTAACTTTTGAAATTAATAAATAAATAAATTATTTAATTATCATACCTCATCATGAAGTCATTAATCCACTCCTTAAAGCATATATAAAATTATTCAAATCATTAATTACTTTTTAATCTAATTAACAATTAAGAGGCGCTATAAATTAAAAAATATAATGCTTTATGTAATGTGCGATTTGCAAGTATCAGGATTTGAACCAACATGAATCATTTGAGACAAATATATCTAGCTAGATATTTAACATTTACCAAATTAATACAGGGCTCTTCAATTATTTGAATATGACAACTCAAGTCCCAATTGCCAATGTAGTTCGGAGGTGTGAACTCATCCAGATTTTGATGCAATTCCGCCCCCATTTCACCCATCTTTTAACAAAAAGATTTTTCAGTTTGTAGAATTTGATTCCTGGGAATAATTAAGTATCAACTAAAATAAAAAACAAAATACAAATTTAATATTTACATAAACCGAATAAAATAAATAAGAAGGAAAATGTGACAGAGACATATAAATTGAGTAAGAGTTGATCTTCTGAGAGACGGTGTCATTATTTTTTTTGTTGTGAGACGGACCTTAATACATAATTTCAATAGGTTAAATACATCATTTCATTTTAAAAAATTACATTATTTGCAACAAAGAATTACATCATTTGTAATAAAGAAACACATAATTTCATTAAATCCATTTCACAATAAAAATAATAAGACATTATTTACAATAAAGAAACACATCATTTCATTAAATTCGTCTCACAATAAAAATGATGAGACCGTCTCATCTCAGACTTTACCATTGAGTAAAATAATATTTACAATAACGCACGCCCTCATCATTATATATAGATATATATAGACACTTTGGTTTTGGGTCGAGTTTACTGTTATTAGACCTTCAGAAAGCGGTCGTTTGATTCCATCATGGGAGAAAAATCTCAAGAACAGCACCCAGGAATTATCACCACTGGTGAGATGATTAGTGAAGAGGGTTTGGTCTTTGATTACACATATACATATACATATATATAATTAATGCAATTTTTTTTTTTTTTCATGAGTAGTATCAGATTCAGAAGAAAGCAAGAAGAAATCATCATGGTTAGGGGTGGTGGGAGAAATAGAATACAAATGGTGGATGGAGATGATAATCTGTTAGGATCATCCCCTTAGCCACCCGTTACCGGCCTATTACAACC
>JAPKLW010000356.1:472324-506249 GCA_026898455.1 Plectranthus barbatus
TGGATATGTATCCTATCGAATCTAGGGCTAAAGATATGAATAAATCCAAATTTTATCAGATTTCCGCGCCAGAAAATACCCCTTCCTCGACCGAGTCTGATTCCACTCGATCGAGGAAGCATTTTTGACTCTTCGATCGAGTCTACTTGGCATCGGTCGAGTAAGCTTTTCGCCCTCCTGCGCGGTCTCACGATTTTAGCCATAACTTTCTCCTCCGAACTCCGATTGACCCGATTCCAGTTGCGTTGGAAAGCTAATTCAAAGATCTTTCCATACATGTGCTCCATTAGTTCAGATTCTAACTTTGGAAGAATTCATGCATGTTTCGTTCAACATCTGCTGCTCTTGGAATGGGTTTTCCATTGAATTTAGGCCTAAAACCTGTAAAAACACCAAAACGCGCATAATACCACCTAATATAGACTCATGGACATAATTTATATATAAACTCAATAAAACCATATAAAATAGTAGAAAATAATATAGATAAGCGAGTAAAATAATGAGCTTATCATGGCTCTACTCCATCGGCCTCCAATACCTCCCCGTCACCACCTACACGCTCATCTGCGCCACCCAACTGGCTCTTCTCCTTCTTCCTCAACAGCCAGAAGTTCACTCCCTACATCGTTAACTCTCACCATCTCATCCACCCTCCTCGTCTTCCAACCCGACAAGAGGAAGTATGCGATTGGGTTCATATATATGCACGGTGGCGGCGTCTGCAGGCTACGCCATCATGCTATCACTTCCAGAAGCTGATTAAAAGGGAAACAATCCGAGCCATAATCGACATGACTATTTATCAGAATCTGGTGGCGACGTTTGTGATCATCATAGGTCTGTTTGCGAGTGGGGATTGGAGGAGACTCCACGCAGAGATGGAGGGGTATAAACTAGGGAAAGTCTCCTACTTGATGAACTTGATCTTGACATCAGTTTCGTGGCAGGTTTTTGGGGTGGGCTGTGTTGGTTTGATTTTCAAGATTTCTTCGGTGTTGGCGGTGATCTTCTTGGGGGAGCGGCTGACGGGGTTGAAGGCTGCTGGCGATGTGGGGGTTTGTTTCCTACATTTATCAGCATTATCTTGATGATTTGGAGGCTAAGAGGAGGGGAGGAATCTGGTTCGGGTGAAGTGGAGGCCGTTGCTCTTGTTGATGAGGGAGGAGGAGGAGGAGGATCTGCATCTGCTGCTTCCAGAGTCGGTGTTGAGATTTCTTAGATGTTTTTGGTTTTCGATTAAAAAAAAAAATAAGAAGAAGAAGATATTGATTGTGTAGAGTTTCGTTGTTTTGTGCCGATTTTTCATAAAAGTGCTAGTTGGATATGGGTGGATGATTTGAGTACGCAATCAATCACCACCACTCGACTATAAAAATCATAAATTATAAATATGGTCATTCGAATTTAACTATAATGTTTACTCATTTTTCAAAATAATTTAACATTTGTTGTGAATCGAATCCTTCGTATATCGCTGATAAGCAATAATAAAGAGAAAATAATAGAGAGAACAAGATGGGGAGGGAAATATAGAATATTATTAAGACAAAAACTTGCGTTAGGCAGACCTAAACGGTTTAGGCGGGTTTTATCCTACCCAAATGGGCTCACCCATCCCAAATAGGGTTTATTAATCCCCAATTAGGGTATATTATATGGGTTTGGGCTTGAGTTAATGGATAAAACCTGCTTAAACCGTTTAGGCCTGCCTAACCCAAGACCTTCCCTATTATTAATAATTGATGTGTAGAGAATTACAATATCATGTCCTATATATAAGGGTGAAATCATATCATCTATAGGAATCTAGAAAGATATGTACAAAGATATGATATATATCTCTAAAGTATATCTTAAGTAATGTCCACCAAATAAATATATTTATAACACTCCCCATTGGACATTACTTCGTTATGTTCATGCCTCGTTAAAAACCTCGCGAAAAATCCTATGGGATAAAACAGTCGAGGAAAAGAGTACATGACATACGTTTATTCATGTGTTGCACTAGATGCCTCATTAAAAACCTTAACTAAGAAAACCCAATGGGAAAAAAAAACTTAGTAAGGGAAAAAGAGTACATCTATTTAGCCTTCTGGGCGTAATGTAAACCTTCAAGGTTTAATTTTCAAAATGTCGCTCCCCCTCAAAAACAATGATATTCAAAATCTTCATGATTAGTTTGAGTTTATTACTTCACTCAACATAATAATCTTAAAATTATAGATAATGCAATATTATCCACATATGTACGAAGTGACTTTATGAATAATCTTCAGGATTATCACAAGATCAAACATTCTGAAAAACAATCATTCTTGGGGAGTTGATGTGGGTAAATGAATACAAGTAATAAACCTCATTAAGTTTATCTAATGTACCCACTAATCATTTATGCAACACAAGTTTATTATCCTCATACTGGAGGATGAGGAATATTTAAGGTATCACAATATCTTACGATCTTCCAATGTTTGCCAAAAAAATATAAATCATACTCCTTTTGTAATTCTCAAAGAAAACATCATCTATGAGTGGTTTAGAAAAATATTCAAACTGATAAGAAATGTCAATACCACAATAGAGAACAAAATAAGGAGTACGAGATCTATAATTATCAAGATCAAATAAATATTTCTTTATTCACTTAGACCACCAATGTCATACTTGATTTCTTATAGAATATACCAAGATTTGTATACCATGAAGATAACAAATAATGTGCTTAATTCAATGTCACTTTGTAAGAGAAGCACAAAGTCTTGCTAGCAAGATATTTTTGAATATTGTATCAGTCCTGATAAAATAGTGTACAAAAGACACTTAAATAGAGAACTTCTGGTCCAAAAATATCATGTTATCTTCTTTGAGTCTAAATAAGACATTATCCACTTCTGGGGATCAAATGGCATTGGTGTTCTAAATAAATGTAATAGATCTCTATCGAACTCTTATCATACATCGACTAGTGTTAGAAATAATAATAACTCTTTCAGGAGATTGTCGATCTGCAGGTCGACATAATACTTGGTCTTATCCAAGTCTTTTTATTTCATACTCCGTCTTTAGGCATAAATTAATTTTTAAGTTAATATGTTCATACTTCAAGAGGAATTTATAAAGTGATCTCATCACTATATATGTTGTGATCTATTTTCTATAAAATCCATCAGGGATTTAATATAAATTTTATCGTATAGTGACTCATATCTATATGTAGTAGTCATGGAATTTAGTAACTGCATATATAAATTTATATTTTCTGCCATAGAAATCAAGTAGCGGAACATTATGCCATTCAAATAGGAGAGTAATTTATTTAAAATCAAGTATGAGTCTCTGCGAAAAACCCTTGAGATCTTTATCTAGCTTTATATTTTACCACCTCATAGTAATCAATATATCTTGCAGGGATGATATTCATGAGCGAGTTAATCTCTATTCCAATTGCTCATTTTTACATTTTTAGCTAATCATAATACTTCTAGCATTTAAGCTCTAGATCCAGATCGGAGCAATTTTGTGGAATAAGTATGTTGTCGACAACTATAAAGTTTATGTTCTTCTCTTTTACTCATAGTATTCATGGCATTATTTAATTTTTATCATTTCCCATAATGTTTTAATGTATTTGTTCCGCAATCCCAATAATTTTATTATTTGGTGCACGTGCTAATGTATTGGGATTCATGTCTTCAGGACAATCCTCTTCGAGAGGTCAAATATTCCTCTTCAGGGGTCACTGGAGTGTTATTTATATATTTAATTTTATTGACCCCGGATTTTTAATTTATGCACCAATAGGTATCTCATACTTCTGGTATGAAGTCTCTAATACTTCTGGTATGAAGTCTCTAATACTTCTGGTATTAAGGAGTTTCATTCATTTGGTCCATTAGGGTCTTTAATTATTTATGATGCATAAGTTCAATTACTCCACTATATACAATAGATGCATTTATAAATACATATGGCAGATTACTTGCTAAACATTGCAAGTTTTGATTCATTCATGTGTGGCTTTAACAATGAAGATCTTTTTATTCTTTTACATTTTTCGGCATTCCATTATCTTTGGGCTTATATCTCCCCCTAATGCCGATAAATGATCTTCTTTATGTTTACAGTCAATGTACTCTATAATAGGCTACTAAGGTTTATTTATAGACGGAGATTTTTGTACAACGTATATTTTTTATATTACGTTGAGAGCCCTTATATGTATACTTTGGTGGTGATATGCAAATATAGACTGTAATAAAATGATTCACAGATGGGAAATGATTATTTATTTACCACACTATTATATGGGGGATAGTCACAATTTGCAGTTGGTCGGATTTAAAGTAATAAGGACCATAAAATTTAAAAAGTGACCCCAATATTTGATAAGTTGGTCCACATATATCTTCTGAAATATAAATTTTATTTGTATGTGATGCCATATTATGATAATCCGACACATTTTTGGTAATATGCCCTATATGACCCAAGTATTCATGCCATAAAATAAAAAAAATTATGGGTCATTAAGTTTTAATTTCATCGCAACATGATAATTAAGTTGAATAAATGCATAAAAATAACACTCAAGTAAATAAAACTCAATAATTTCATTGTGCATTAAAAGAAATTCTTAATAAGTTCATTAACGAAAATCAAAATAACAATAAGAGGGAATGCAAAACATAAGAAATCCTAAATATCTTTAAAAGAATTTAAAAGTTCAATTTGTTTGGGTCTCCATCCTGAACGAGCTCATCTTTCAATAAGTCATCATCATCATCTTCATCATGATTGATAACCAAGTTTGCTTCAGGCAAATCTTGGGTATTTTTGCCCTTCTTTTCTTTTAACATTCTTTGATATGCTTCCACTAAGTGCAAAGGAGTACGGCATATGCGAGACCAATGATCTTCACATCCACACCTATAACAAACTTTCTTGTCAGTTGCTTGTTGAGATGAATTTGCCTTTTGTAGGTGTGGTTTATTCTCATTCCTTTTTCCATAACCTTGAGATCTATTGTTGTATCCATGATCTCGGTCATCCCATTGTGACCAGTTTCTTCTACCACGAATGTATCATCGACCTCGACCTCTACCTCTGGTAGCATTGTGTTGTTGGGCAATAGCATGTGCTTCAGGCACAGCTTGCGAACCAACAGGTCTTGCATTATGATTTCTCATAAGAAGTTGGTCATGTTTTTCTGCTACAAGTAAAACAGATATAAGTTCAGAATGCTTAGCATAATTTTTTGCTCTGTACTGCTGCTGGAGTACAAGATTGCTAGCATGAAATGTTGATAGAGTTTTTTCTATCAGTTCAACTTCTGTAATTTTCTGCTTACAGAGTTTTAGTTGCGATACTATGCGGTGCAAAGCTGAATTATATTCAGTTACAGACTTAAAGTCCTGAAATCACAAATTCAACCAATCATACTGTGCTTGAGGTAGGACTATTGATCTTTGTTGATCAAAGTGATCCTTCAGGGATTGCCATAGCACAACAGGATCCTTTTCAGTAAGATATTCGTTTTTGAGGTCTTTATTCAAATGGTGGCGAAGGAAGATCAGAGCTTTCGCCTTCTGGGCAGAGCTACTTGATGAATCTTGAATTATGGTCTCGCTTAGATCACATGAAGCTAGATAAATTTCAATATCTAAAGTCTATGTTAAATAGTTATTGCCGTCAAGGGCGAGCTCGTTAAATTCTCTTTTGTTGATGTCAGACATTTTAACTACATAAATTACGTATAAGACTATTACCAATTACACACAAGATATGAGGAAGGTAAATAAACAAATAGATTTCATGGAAATCAGTTGAATCAAACATAACAATGATAAATACAAACAACAAAGATATAAGAAACATAATCAGACATAACATTAATTAAGTCCATAAGTCAAATTAATTTCAACCTAACTAAACATGCAAATTAGAAGTTCTTTCTGCAAAACTTCTTTTATTTCTCGAATCTGAACATATAAATGTTTTTCAAGAACTTCTATTGTTTTTTAAATATTTAATAATAGCAACAAGATATCAGACATAAAAATTTAATTTTAAGAATTCATATCTAATTCTAGGTGTCGGTTTATGAATTTGCTTCACAAGAGGATAGGAAATAGTCGTGATTATGCAGTCAAATTGAAGGAATATATTAGATAGTTAGAAAATAGGGAAAAAAATATGAATATAAAATCATTAAGTGCATATATGGTATCGATATTTGAATTCGTGCTATATAGCATATTTTATTGTTTATCTTTTATTGATTACATCGGAACTTAGGTGGGATAGTTCAAATAAACACAATACAAACATGCAAAAACAGGATTAGCAAATCAAATTGGTTCGCAGAAGACTAATGAGTTAAATATTTTTTCCTTAGTATTCATGAATTTCGACATCATTAAAACAAAAATTCGACATCTATTCATCAACAAAAATCACAATTAATTACAAATTTAGGGTTTTAAAACAATTACCTTGCAGGAAAGACAAGATTCTTTCATAGGGCAAACCAATCAAAGTTTCTCAGTTGATTAGAGCATCGTGCTGATAACGTGTTGTGAATCGAATTCTTCGTATATCGCAGATAAGCAATAATAAAGAGAAAATAATAGAGAGAACAAGATGGAGAGGGAAATATAGAATATTATTAATAATTGATGTGTGGAGAATTACAATATCATGTCCTATATATAAGGGTGAAATCATATCATCTATAGGAATCTAGAAAGATATGTACAAAGATATGATATATATATCTCTAAAGTATATCTTAAGTAATGTCCACCAAATAAATATATTTATAACAACATTTATAAAATTGTGATTTAATTGCTAATATTTATTTATTTTAATAATCTAATTTTAAGAATTAATTTTATTTGCGATAAATTACAAAATATTAGGAATTAAAATGTAAAATGCTAATTTTCTAATTAAATTTCAAAAATAGATCGTTGTTGTTAGGAATTAATGATAGTTCATTATCTCTTATTTTTGGCATATTGAACCAGTTCTAAAACCAGTCAGTTCTCCTCATTATCAAGGATAAGCAACCGGAGTTTGAGGAGCTTTTCGCAGCCATTTGCTGAATGAGCGCAACCTTTTCGAGTTCCAAAATCAAAGGGTACCGCATTAGGAATGTTTTTCACTTACGGCCTGTTGAATACGTTTAATGGAAGATTAAGATGATCATATTACTCCACGAAAAACAAACTAATAAAATCGAAAATAAGTTCTATGATTTGAATATTGTTAAGCAGACCCCATCTTGAATTAATTACTCACCCACCTGCATATTCAAATATATACTCCCTCCGTCCCACTCTATTAGTCTCATTTGCCTTTTTGGTCCGTCCCATTTATTAGTCTCATTTTCTAAAATAGCAAACTTTTTCACACCCCTCAATAAAATATTAATTTTACTACACTCACTAACATTGGTTATCGTGTGAAAACCAAATGGGACTAATTACATGGGACGGAGGGAGACTGATCAAACACGAGGCTGAAGCTTTAAGCTGAAGCTCTATTTGGTGAATAAATATTTCTGAGATACATTCATAGCAATCAGTTTCCTAGTCTGGGATTCTGATTCTCATGGGCGTATGTGAGCCACTTGAGTTCTGGGAAGAACCTTTAAACATCCAACCATTCTGGGAAGAATTAGTAAACATTTAACTACCAGGCATGAGGCTGCGAGGTGTGTCCCCACTTCAACCTGAAGACTGAGTCTACAAGGAGTTCCTAGGCGAGTGCCACAACTGATCAGAGGACGGAGGTGCCATGGACTGTGTATAGATCGTAAGGAGGCTTGTATTTACTTAGTGAATTCTCCAGACATTGTGTCTGAAGAGTGGATGCAGGATATTGAAATATGAGCCACTATAAATCTTTGTGTGTTGCTTTACTGCTTTCTTTTATGCTTGCTCTGTTTTTCTGTTTCACAAACTAACTCTTAAAACTTTCAATACTTGTCCAAGTATTGAAGAGTATACACTGTGAAACTGACTTAAGACTAAACATAGACTTAAGCTTAAACTGTCCACACACAAAACTGTCTATACTCTGTTCGAACAAACCAGTGCACATGCTTATCTTTACTTTCGCTACTTACAAAAAATCTTCCGTTGCACAATTCGCACTCTTATTTCGGGACCAACAAGTGGTATCACGTGCCAAGGTTCTTACAGACTACGATTGTGTTGAGTCACTTAAGATTAGATCTCTATTTTTAGCATTTGGTTCTATTTTTATGCACTCGGTTTCTATTTTGTGTGTTTAAGCTTAGGTACACAGAGATGGCTCAAATTACAAAGCTACAAAGTACTCATCATAATATTTTGAGATATGGAAGAAACGCTCATTGATCATGCTGAAGAATGTCCATCCAAAAATGACAGATGTTCTATCTACCGGACCAATAAAGAACACTATGGTGAATACTCAGCTCGGAGGAGCCAAAGGTCAAGAGATAGTGGAGAAGTCTTAGGCAGAATGGACAAAATAAGACAAAGTTCATTTTCAGTTGGATACAGTGGAAATGGAGTTCATCTTACAATATTCACCAGCACCACTCGCCGTTGAAGCCTTAGAGCACAACAATGCCAAAAAGATGTTGGAATTTCTTGGTTCACTTAGTCAAGAAACAGCTCAGATGAATCGAAATAAGCTTCAAAACTTTGTGGATAAGAATGAATCTCTTCAAATGCTTCCTGGTGAAAATGTCAAATCAATGGAAGCAAGATTCAATGCTATGATCCGCGAGCTGAAAAACTTGGGGATAACATATGAAATTGTTGATATGAATGCAAAAGTTTTCTCCGAAATGCCCAAGAAGACTGGTTCGTCAAAGCCACCAGCTTGAAGGAGAAGGACCTCTCCAAGATGACGACCAAGGACATGTTCACCCAGCTTCAAGCCCACGAATGGGATATTCAAATTGAAAACAGAAACGAAGCAGTGCAAAGTGTCAACACACAACCAGAAGAAGATGCTGCCTTTTTTGCTAAAAGGGAGTTCCAAAGAAGGCCTCAAAAGCCTTACCAGGCTGACAGATCTTCCGGATAGACGTCCACATCAAAGTCAGCACCAACATCTTCCTACCAGAAAAAGGAGGAAGAGAGCTCAGTTGAAGAGCGTGAAGAGAAAATGAGGAAGTTGACTAGACTTCTTTAGATAGCCAAATCTAAGAAGGAAGGTTCACAATCAAGTGAACTAAAGTTACGCGACAGACCTCCCTGAGGTTGCTTTGAATGCAACTCTCTTGATCACTTCAAGTACGAGTGCCCATTAGTTTCCAAGGAGGAAAGAGAGCACTTGAAGAGGGTGTTTAAGAAGAAAGCCTCCAGAGCGGTTGATAAGGCCATGCTTACTAGAACTGAGGTGCCAGACATCTCAAACAATGACGATGGCTACTACACATCAGATGATGAGGTAGTTGAAGAAGCCTTTCTGGTGCCGATAGTAAAGCTTGGAGAAGAGGAAGAAACTGAAACTGAGTCTAATACTTCGGTACACATTTCTAACTCAATTTCTATTCCTATAGCATGCATAGAAGATAACTCTGAATCATATTGCTCAGATTTAGAGGATGTTACTCTTGAAACTTTGAATAGAGAATTTGCTAAGTTTATTAGTTCAAAAAAATGTCTTGGCATGTGAAAACGCTTAACTGAAACTGAAAATTTCAAAACTGACTGAGGAGATCCAAGGATCAAAGTCAGTAAGTGAAGACTTAGCTAAACTTAGAGAAGATAATTCTATATTACTTGAATCGTTTAAATCTATTTCCAAAGAATGCGCATCTCATAAAGTAAAAATTGCTAGTGATCAAAAACTTATCTGTTCACTCTACTCTAGTACTAGCAAAGTTTTAGAAGCTCTAAGTTTACAAAGACACTCCTCTGATAAGTCGGGATTAGGTTTTAAAGAGAATAACTTGAGCAATCAGACTTCTACTTCTGACACTGGGAATGTCTCGAGTTATCACTTTAGGAAGAATTCCAGTTTAGAAGTCAAGTTGTTAGGTAAAGGAGTAGTTAGTATGGACAAGAACCCTTTAGAGGCTAATCAGGAAAGAAGGGTACAGTCAGTTTCAAAACTGACTTCAACACCCAAGCTTAGAAAAGATTTGACATTTAAGTCAAACAAACCGAGATGAAGCCTATCATACCTAGGAAGTGGGGTAAGCAAAGCTCATAACTTTAGAAAACCACCTCAACAGCTAAAACTGAATTTTACAGAAAATCAGTTTCATTTTCGGACTCTAGAAATCCAAGGTTCCCAACTCATAAATTGTATGAGAAGAGAACTTATCCATATAAAAAGAACATCTATACGAGGTCTCAGTCCAACCAATATTCTAACTTTAGGACTAGAAAGACTACACACTCCGGACCAAGTTTCCGAGAACCCAACCAAAACTCAGTTTCAAGGAAGTCAATTCCTAGATACTCATTTTTAAGAAACTTAGTTTCAGGTCAGGTTTCAAATACTCACCTCTTCTCACCAAACATGCATTGAAACTGCTTGAATCATTTAAAAAGGAAGAGAAAGGTAGAGGACTTTGGAACACCTAGGTATAAGGTGAAGCAAGTATGGATTCCTACATAATGGATACATAACACTAACCCTGCAGGACCCGCAGAAACACGGGTACTTTTTGTCTAACCTTATATGTTGTGCAGGTACAAAGTCACCAAGGTCAATCTAAAAAGAAGAAAAGAGCATGGATCCTGAAAAGTGGATGATCAGCTCACATGACAGGTGACAACAATCTTCTCTCAAAATTGAGAATGACTAGAGGACCATTTGTTAGTTTTGGAGATGATTCAAAAAGTAGAGTAATTGGCAAAGGATGCATAAAAAGCAATGGAATCATGATCAATGATGTATCCTTGGTCACCAACCTCAATTGCAATCTGCTGAGTGTGAGTGAGCTTATCCAGTCTGGATATGAGGTGACTGTTACCGAAGGAGAATGCTGGATCAATAACAAAGACTCTAAATAGACCGTGCTGAAATAAGGAGTGTACAAGGAGCTACGAGCATGATCAAGAAACCCCATGTCGATTTTTAGCTCATTTGATGAACTAGGGTTAATGTTATATTTATTTGATGACCAATGCTTAATATTATGATGCTTGTATATGATATAATGATTATATGTATGCTCTAGTTCGAAATATATGTTATATGATCAAGATGAAAACATGTTTGTGTCTGAAAATGAGGATTCATGATGTATACATGAAGTATGCCACGAGTTTGACTAATATATGAACTATTGAGCATGGCGTGACATGAGCAGAGAAGTTTGGTTGTAGCAGAAAAATTAAATGGAATCCTATTGATCTGAAATTTAAATATGTTATTGTTTGTATAGTATGTTTGTTATATAATTATGCGACTATGTTGATGTAACACATTTATGAAGATCATTGTATCAAACATTTTGCTATTATGAACAAACCAAATAACCATGTGTAACATATCTTTCAACTCAACGTAAATCTCCTAATTCAGAACAACCAAAAACCTAGCAATCGTGGCCTCTCTATCCTCCACTACATTGGCTCAAATCATAACCACTTCCATCTTCTTAAAATAATCATCCACTCTTTGGCTACCCTATCTAATAATTCTTCCAGTGAGGATCGTACCATTTTGGAATCAAAGCACCTTTGAGAGACAATCTAGTCTACATTCCTAGAGGGCCAATTACGAAGGCTCGAGCGAAGACATTAAGAGATGGATTGCATATGTTGAATAAAAATGTTTGGGGTGAGGAGTTTTGAACGAAGTCTATGCTGGTTGAAGAATTACATTTTGTGACCATCATATATATGTATATATATTTTATTATTCATTAATTACAGTATTATTTGTATCCTACTACATCCATTAATTATACACATAATTCCCTAAACCTAATTTTCTGACCCAAAATATCATCTATCTTTATGAGTGACGTAGTTCGTTACCCTCAAGTCGAAAGTTCCCTTCTTTCTTCGTCTTTCACTACCGTCCACTCATCACTCTCCTATTCAACGTAGCTCATCATTTCTTCCTTTCAAGCACCTTTAGCCTCTCGCTGTGATGTTCACCCAAGCGAAAGCTATATTTAAATTTATAATCCCTATTTTATCATTTTCAATTAGTTGGAATATAAAGTTGATTTTTTTTCAAACTATGATTGGACAACTCTTTATCCACTTATCACTATTTTTTTGGGAAGATAATGCTGTTTGATGTCTTTTATTTATGTTTGTTCATCATTTTCATTTTTTTTTGTTTTACGGGTTGTGAAAATATTTTAAGAAGATATGTATAAAAATAAGCTCGTAAATCTTGCCAACCAGACGGGTCATCCCAAAAATTGGTGGGTTAGGGTTAGATTCAAGAATTTTTAACCCCGATAAAATTCAGCCTGATTTAACCTGGACCGAATAGCTTGCAGCTCGATAGGGTTAGCCCGAAACTCGATAGGTCAGCCCGATTGACATCTCTACTTGAGATCCCTTTGTTTCACTGTTTAAGAAGACTAACAAGAGCTCAGATGATGCATTCATTGGTGCTCAAATGTGACATCCTCTTGAATAAAGTAGTCTCTTTTAATCAACTGACTTAAGGTATGACTCTTAAATGGAGTTTATCAGCTTTACGGCGTTAATAGGTCCAACAGTGGAATCAATTATTATTTATGAATTTTATAAAAATAGATAAAAATAATTGGGGATATTATGTGATTAGTTAGCCTCTTATATAATGTTGTGAATCTATCCCATTATAGAACTAGTTCTCAACACAGTTTTTGTAGAGAAATTATCTCTTATATCACTCAATGAAAATAGATTACAAAGATTGTACTTATAGAAGAGAAAAATGTATCTAAACTAAGAATAATGAAAAATATACAAATCTATGTACAAAGATATGTAAAAGATATAGGATATCTTAACACCCCCGCAAGCGAAGACGAAGACAATCGAAGCTTGGATCGAAAATCTTCAAACAATGCGCGTGACAAGCTCTTAGTAAAAATGTCAGCTTCTTGATCTTCAGATGGAACAAATCGTGTGACGAGCTGCTTTGAATCAACCAATTCTCAGAAAAAATGATAGTCTATGTCAATGTGCTTAGACCGTTTGTGAGAGATGGGATTATGAGCGAGGAACAAGGCGCTGGAATTGTCAGAGTAAAGAACTGGTGGTGAGGGAACCTTGATATGAAGATCGTGTAGAATATTGGAAATCCAATGGATTTCAGAAGATGTATTCACGATTCCACAATACTAGGGGTGGAAATAGGCCGGGCCTAGGTAGGCTTTGCTCCGATAGGCCTGGGCCTGCGAAAAATTCACTAAGCCTGAGCCTGGCCTATTTACTATCATAGGCTTTTATAAAGGCCTTAGCCTGACCTTTTTAGTGATATAGGCCGGGCTTCTAGCCTACTTGAGGCCTATTTAAGCCTATTTAATATTTTTTAAAAAAAATTATTTTTAAATTGAAATACATTATTTGTTTTATAAATTAAATATATGTATATATATAATATAACTTAATAAAAATAAGAAAAACTATGTAAACCTATTTCAAACTTGATATGAGTTATTGAATCTAATTCAGACTTTAGAATATAAACTATTAGTATAAATATTCAAGTTGTATTAAGTTATGAATTTAATTTTTTATATACAATAATAAATATATCTAATAATTATATAATATATTATTTAAGTAGGCAGGCCTGTTAGGCTTGAAAGGCCGAATTTGAAGCCCGAGCCTAAGCCTGTTTAATTATATAGGCCATTAAAGAAGCCCGAGCCTGGCCTTTTTATGAGATAGGCCGAGCCTACGTAGGCTTTAAGTAGGCCGGGCCGTAGGCCCCTGTCGGGTAGCCTGGCCTATTTCCACCCCTACACAATACTCCGATTTGCAGCTGAACCGTGAGACAATAGGTTGCTTCTTTGTGCTCCAGAAGATGAGGTTCAGTCAAAATAAATTGATTAACTATAGGTGGATCGTCGAGTATAAGTGCATCGAGCTCAGTCGGCATCAAAATATCTGACAAGAGTGGGTGAGCCACGAGTGAAGGACAAACCAAAATCCTCCGTGCCTTTTACATAACGCAACATCTGTTTGACCGCAGCAAACTGAGCAATGGTAGGCTGTTGCTAAAATTGGCTTAGTGTATTCACCGAATAGGCAAGATCGGGACGTGTAATGGTGATATACTGGAGGGCACCCACAAGAGAACGATAGAGGGTCGGATCTTCAAACGGATGGCCATCTTTGGAGAAGGTCACGCCCGAAGCTGAAGGAGTGGGAGTCGGTTTTGCATGCAACATATCCAAACGCTTTAATATGTCAAGGGCATATGTAGTCTGACGGAGAAATAGCCTTTCCGAGGGATAATAAGCTTCCAACTCGAGAAAATAACCAAGTCGACCAAGATTTTTTGTAGATAATTTAGAATTCAGTCGAGCCATAAGCTGGGAGATGCCAGATGGTGTATTCCCCGTGATAATAATGTCATTCACATAAACTAAAAGAAAGATAAGAACCGAGTCTTTACAAAAGACAAATATAGATGTGTCGGAGGAGCTGCAACAGAAACCAAGAGTAAGAAGAAAAATACAAAAACGTTGATACCAGTCCAGGGGTGCTTGGCGAAGACTTTAAATTGCTTTCTGAAGGTGGCACATATAGGAGGGACGCAAAGAGTCAATAAAACCCGGAGGTTGCGCCATGAAAACCAGAGTGGATAGGGTACCGTTTAAGAATGCATTTTCACATCCAGTTGATGAAGAGGCCAAGAGTTCATCACTGCAATAGAAAACAATACAAATAATAGAAGCTTTGACAACCGGACTAAACGTGTGAGTAAAATCAAATCCAGGAACTTTACTAAAACCCTGAGCAACTAGACGAGCTTTATACCGGTCAATTGAACCATCAGCAAGGAGTTTAGTACGATATAACCATTTAGATCCCACAATATTCTTATTTGGCGGTCTACGAACGAATATCCAAGTATTATTAGCACAAAGAGCCTGCATTTCCTCATGCATTGCCTGCACCCATTCAGGGACTTTTAAAGCCGATTTAATCCATCGTGGTTCCGGAAGAGTTGTAGAAGCTAAGAAAATAGAGATTGTATTAATGTCAACTGGGTACTTGGGTTTAAAAATACCGGACTAAGAACGCTTTCACATCTGATGTGTGTGAGGAGCCGGTGGCGTATCCTGTAGTGGCATGTTAGGTGGTAGATCAGCAACGGGCGGCATATCAGCAGGAGGAGGAGGAATTTGAGCAGGAAGTATGGCGACTTTGGGTAGACAAATGGGACACAAAAGGGAAGGTGAGACTGAGGTAATCGAAGATGAAGACATTTTCGGAGTAGGAAGGGATGTGTGTGGGTCAAAATATTTTGAGAGGTGTAGTATAGAGATAGGTTACTCGGCGCTAGATTTGGCAAACCGGAAGCATGACTCGTCGAACATGGCATGATGGGTAATGTATGTACGAAGGATGACACGGAGAGGCAGTAGAAATCTTTATGAGTAGGGCTATACCCGAGAAAAACACAAGGTAGACTACGAGGCTAAAACTTATTTTTATTGTAATCATGAAGGCAGGGATACACTCTACAACCGAAGGGATGAAATGACTCATAGGATGGTTTTTTTATCATAGAAAATTTCAAAAGGCGATTTGTGACTTAGGTTTACGGTAGGAAGACGATCTATGATGTAAATTGCAGTACTAAAAGCATCAACCCAAAAATTTAAAGGCACGGACGAATGAAATAGGAGAGTGAGTCCCATTTCAATTATGTAACGATGTTTTCATTCAGCACGACCATTTTGTGAAGGTGTATAAGGACAAGACCCTAATTGATGAATACCTGAAGAAAATATTATTTAAAGAAATATCGTTAGCCAAAATAAGAGAGCCAGTATGAGTGATGCAAAGATGAGCACCATTACGACTGTGACATGATCCCTACCAGAATAAGCAGTGACATCCTCCAAGATAGACGTGTTAGAAGAGATATGAGCCGATGCACCGGTATCCAGATACCAACCAGACGTAGAAGTCGGCGAAATGGTGCAATTAGTGTAGAAAGGCTCCGCGAGTTGAGCAAAAGGCCTGAAGGTCCGATAGAAGTTGCGATCGAACCCGTGAAAGCAGCCGAAGGTGTCGTGGTCATTTTCCTTGCAAAAATAACACCATGGTTTTCAACATTAGCGAGGATTATTGTGATCGCGATTCTTCAAAGAAGATTTCTTATCGGTCGACTCATGACCCTGCTGGGCAGCATGAAAGGTTGCGGGTGGCGAAAGTGAGGCAGGCGAGCGAGCGAAGAGCTCATGACTTGGAGCACGGGCCAATAATGTGTCAAAATCTGGAAGAGGGTTTTGCACGAGTTGAGTGGTTGTGAAAGTTGCAAACTACGAACCCAAACCATGAATAAACAAATGCAAATTGTCGGAGGGCTCGAGAGAACATCCAATAGAAGCCAGTTGATCATAGAGAGACTTGTAGCATCGACTATACTCCACAACAGACAAGTCGTCACGTTTCAGAGACAGCAAATCATCCTTGAGGCTCGGTTTGCGGGCCTTCGAACGACCGTTATAGGTGCGGGACAAGGCAGTCAAAACTGCGCACGATCTCTTGCAGCCAATGATCATGACCATTGACTCTTCCATCAATGTCGAAACCAGGAACAATTTGATGATTTGATCGCGAGAAAACCACTTTGAGTATTCAAGATTTAGGGTCGGCACCCTTACGGCGCTAGGAAGGAGACGCGGAGGCATCTATTGCGAGCCATCAACGAACGCCTGAAACCTCTATGTAATAAGAAGCGGCTCTATATGAGCGTGCCACAACATGTAAGTTGTGGCTGTGAGTTTGATGTTGAACATGTGAATCATGGTGGATAGAGGTAGAGATGGAAGATCGTCGTCGTCTGTCCGAGTGGCCATCAAAGGAGGCTAGCGTGCGAGCAGGAAAAAAAAAGACGAATCTAGGGTTTAGAGTTTTAGCCAATATTTGGCTGATACCTTGTTGAGAAATTATCTCTTATTTCACTCAATGAAATTAGATTACAAAGATTGTACTTATAGGAGAGAAAAACGTATCTAAACTAAGAATAATGAAAAATATACAAATCTATGTACAAAGATATATAAAAGATATTGGATATGTTAATAGTTTTATAAACCATTTAGTTACTCTTAATCATTCACTAAAACGAACCCGACTTGCCCACCAAATTATTCATGTTCTAACACGTAAATAAATAGCATCGACTACTATTTGCAAAATGATCAATCAGTCCATCTCTTTCCACAAGCCATTAGGCGCTTTCCCACATACTTAAATTAAGTGTTGTGGATCACATCAAGTCTTTTTGCGGCAATCTTGTGCTTTGCCATTTGCATTGTTTACGACTTCTTGTTTGTAGAAGATGTGAGCTTCTATAACATCCCACAAACCCTTCCCTATCAAATATCCCTCATTAACTGGTGCACCACCCACAAATCAATTCTAAATTTTGCCCCTTACCACCTTAATTCTCTACTTTATCCTTTTTTATATGATTTTTTGTTTAATTATGCCCTCAATCTCACATTTCCACCTGGTAACATAGAATGATTGATCACCACTATTTGAAAAGACTTGTACAATACAATATATATAGAGTCACACTATATATATTAATTTATTGTTTACTACTAGCACTTTGTTATCTAATTTCACTCTTTACCTCTCAAATCTATTTTCAACTCTTCTACTTAGATATAAATTTCCTTAAAATTCAACCTTCACTTTGGGGACGAGCTTGGAACACTGTGTGGTATGATGAAGACATTGAAATTTGTAAGTCTGAAGCTAATAAACTTTTTTTATAAGATATATCGTGTGCAGAGAACAAAATAAGTGCATGCTTAGTCATTATTTATTATTATTTTATTATTATTAAATTATTAATTGCTATAGTTTGATGTAATTATGCTTCCTTGTGTGTTTTCTTTATAAATTCTTATTTATATATAAATGTCATTGCAAACGAGTTTCGTGCAATGAGCCATTATTTTTCTGGATTATTTATTATTAGAGATGTAGTTGAAAAGGGGATCATTTTATTAAAGAATATTACTTGTGAATTTAATCTTGTAGATATGGGAACTAAGTGTTTACCCTTAGAGAATTTTATATCTTGTCAAAATATACACAATTTTGATAATGGTTGATCTGCTATCTTCCTTTATTGTTTAGTTTCATGCTATGTTTGCTGAATATTATTTTTAAGTGTGATTAATAGTATAGATTACTAGTGTAAATATATGAAAATAGCCACTTTTGTTTTAAGAAATCCTTAAATAGCCATTGCTATGTATATATGCAAGGAATGTCCAAATTTATGTATACTTCTACAATTGTCCCTATTATTAACCTAATTTTTGAATGTTTCTGAATATGGCCAATCCTTTTGTATTTACTCAAATTTACCTAATTTAATTTTGATATTTTATCTACTTTTGATTTTATATTTTATCATTTAGTTTGTTATTACAATATAGGATTTGCGATTGAGTTTGTGATTGAATTTCAATATATAATTGGTGATTTTAATATTAAAAATTTCAAACTAAGAGAATTAAAAGATTATTTTAGAACGTGTTTGTGTTGTGCCCTTAATATTTTAGAACGCAGCCATCCGGACAGACGTATCCTCATACGTTGTCTCGACTGTGATCATGTTTATGTCTCACTAGGTCAAGTGATCATAATGTCTTCTGCGATCTACAACACGCCGTATGATCGTCCCTATCGATGAGACAAGAGGATACCATTGTTCGTACATGCAGTTTGTTTAACAGATAGGAGAAATAAACCATTGTATACTCATTATAATAAATGCTTCCAGTATACAAAACCCATCAACAAACCCAACCTGTCGACACATTCTTCGGTCGACACACATATACATGTCCAACACCCATATCGATCGACATCATCCATGTCGATCGACATAGATGCATAACTTGGAATTTTCAACTTTCATTCTTTAATCGATTCGACCTATCATTCATATCCTTTGATATCTTTCCAATCAATCGATTAATACAACAATATCTAAATTCTAAATTCTTTCTTGAAATCCAATTTCGGTCGATATTCCTTGTATCAATCGACAACGAGATGTTATCTTCTTTAACTTCTCCGAGGAATCTTTACAATTCAAATCAAATTGATTTACTTGACCAAGCTCTTGAAACTCGAACTTCCTTTGAAGCTTATTGTCAAACCAAAATTGTTAAACCTTAACCTTTGAAATCTTAATTCGATCTTTGTCTAAGATCAAGAATCTCCTCGATTAATTTTGTTGAAACAACTTGACGAGTTCTCATACTCTCAAGCAATGTACGATGATTCAAAATGAATATGAAACTTCTTTCAATATTAAAATCTTGAAAGTGCATAGTCACTTGACGAAGTCATTTGTATTGTTCAACAAAATTGAATTACTATTCATGCTTCTTGAATTGATGCTCGATATTGAACCACGAGCTATTGAAGTAACATTTGACTATCTTATTCGTCAAACTAAATTGCCAAGTCATTCTTCTATATCCTTATCCGATGACTCAAACATGAGAAGTCCAAGATCGATTAAGAGTCTAGAACTATTTTGATGAAGTTAGATTTTAAATGATCTATTATCCCTTGAGGATTTACTCGTATTCCTTATGTCATAGGGAAGGGGAAGGAGAAGATCGATTACTAGATCAACCAATCGCATAACCGCACCTACTCAAGGTGGGCTTTCTTTTACCCCTATATAGTGGGCCAAATTAAAAGCATTAAAATGATGTTTTCTTTTCAAAGCATATCAAGCATGAAATGAAATGTTTTGTTTTAAACTATTTTGTCATTGCCTACTGTTTTGTGTTTGCTATCTGTCCTCTCAGTGGGGGAACCCCACTCAGAGAAGAACATCAAACGTATTCAACGTGGATGTTGACTCTGCGTATTGCAAGTCTTATCGATCGTACCCAGGTAGTGAACGAGATACCATGGGTTAGTGCACTATGATGCTGACATGTTAGGGGTCATGCCCTACTCGGACTAGCATCGTGACTATGGTAGGTGGCCACCTCCTAGTCACATAATCATTTGCAGATAGTCTAACTAAGTAAAAAGGAGCATGCTCATTCATGAAATGTTTTGGTGCAATGGGAGGATTTCAAACTTAAAACCCCATGTGCGACCCGATTAAAAAGGCATGATAAATTTATATGTATGTATGTCTTCGGGCATGTGTTCACTAAGTACAATTTGTACTTAGCCCCTCGCATTATTTCTAAAATGCGCAGGTTAAAAGAAGCTTTTGGAGCAAGAGTACAAGGCAGCAGACAAGGTGGAGCTAAAGACTCTTTTTGTAATAGTTAGATGCGGAAGTGTGTATCTTCATATGCATACTTCCTTGATAACTTTCCACTGCTAGACTCAATGTCTTTTGATTAGACTTTTGTTATCATCAAACTTGTTAAAACTCTGATATTTGATTCACTCAAGAAGCTACGATCCCTTCTTGAGGAGGCACCCCTTTTTATATCTTTTGCTTAACTTGGGTTAAGTGCAATGATTTTTACTTGTTTGCTTGAATTCTTCCTATTAATTGATATCCCGAGTGCAAGTCTCGTACCCGATGTACTTCATTTCTTGAATATTGCCATGTTATCAAATCGGGGCGTGACAAAGTGGTATCAGAGCAAGGTTTGAAAATTTTCTTTTCGCTCTGAACCGAGGTCCTCCTTGTTTCGAGACCTCCATCTAAATAAGTCAGAAATGTCCCTACCAGCTCCTGCTCCTGCACTCGTACTCTGCGCCGCATCAAGAGAAAAGTTTTGAATAATTACTGTATTAAGACATATATCTTTCTTTTTTTTTTGAATTAAGAAAAGTTTATGCATATATTGTTGCATTCTTTATTTGAGTATTAGGAAAGTACGTTGCATAAATAATTGCATCCCATATATATATAAAATCTTAATGCATATATAGTTGCATTCAAATTAAAATTTTCAATGCATAAATAGTTGCATCTCAAGTCTAATGCATAAATTGTTGCATTCCAGTATGCATTATAAATTCGTTAGATATAAAGGACTTATTAGAGAACTTAGATGCTTTTAGGAAGCATGTTTTAGTTTATCTTTGCGAAAGACCTAGAATAAGGATGTACTAAGATAGGATTCTTATGCGCCGTAGCTGAACATAGAAGTATTACCTTTATAATCGCTTTATTTTCGCTACTCTAGTATTTAAATTGCGCAACCTATCTTTATTTCTGCCTAAACTATAAACTCTTATGACTTCACCTATTTGCAAATGGCCCGACGAAAGTTCACTCACCGCAAGCCGCTACCTCCCAACGCCTCCAGAGAAAGGCGAGTTAGTTACTTTAAGAGCTACCGGATCTGCCAAGGAGACTTCCTAAACCGCTTCCTAACTAATTTCTACAAGTTCTGGCTGGATTCTCACCCGCACGAGGTGACTAAGACTGAAGGACTGCGCCGCCTCGCTGAGTTGATGCCCCCTCAGTGGCAGCCATGGGTTCAGGCTAACCTTGTGAATTATCTGGATGACTCCCCTGCTGACGAATCTGATTCGGAAGGGTTCATTTCCCTTATCCGCCACCAGCGCGCTACCTTCCAGAATCCACCTCAGCCCCACGACGCCGAAGCAGGATCTTCCATTGCTAGGAACTTGGCATCTGATAGGGAACCAGAGAAAGACCCGGAAGAGGACTCCTCCTACGGTCCCAGTGATGAAGAGCTAGACGCAAGCCACTATCCCGCCTATCCCAATGAGTATGACTCCGAGGATTCTCAGAATCCCGATTAGGATCACCTTATACCGGCCGCGTGGAGATAGGAATGCGGGACAGACTTGGAGACCAATACCTCGATCTCGAGGGAGATGAAGAAGAGTCCGACAAAGCTGAGGACGAGGATCCGGAGGAGGAAGAAGAAGAAGAAGAAGAAGAAGAGGAGGAGGGTGATGAGGGAGGAGACGGTCAAGAGATGGGAGACGAGCAGAACATAGCTGAGGAAGGGAATGACGGGCATGTTCCGATGGTAAATGATTGGGTGGCAGATAATTGGCCACAACAGTAGCAACATGAATGGGGTGACGAGCCCTGGAATGTCGACGAGGAAGAAGACCCCGAGGAACTCCCTACTTCCCCTGAGATCATCAACTGCTCCGACGTCGGCATGTTCGACTCATCGGATGATGACTACTGATTATCAGCCTTGCCAGGACTATTGGATGCATATATGTGATAACTAACTGCTGTAACTATAGGATGTGTGATTGTTGGGTACCTTGTTGGACCCATTTCTAATTATTCGAATGTAATCGATGTAATTGTAAGTAGGATGCCTCCCATGGGAGAAGACAACTGTTGTAAGCTTGGTAGCGGGAAGCCAATTTTCAAACGCGGTGACCCCAAGATTTCTAATGGAAATGCTACCGCCCACTTTCCGGGAATTTCGGATGTATATCATGTTGTTATGTTGAATGTTTTCCATCTTAATATCACATCTTCTTGTCCGTGTAACAAATTGTGTAACATGGGCTAATGCCAAATATTGTAGGGAAAATTGTCCTTTAAAAAGACTGTTAACCCTAAATTGTGGGATAACCTACACTATTCCAGTGTTGTAACATGATTGTGCAATCCTCATAAGGATATCCTATACGCATTGTGCGTAACTTGGGAATGAATGCCCATTTGATGATTATCTATTTTGCAGAATGCCGCCTAGAGAAGCCCCAGCTAGAGGCCGAGGCCGAGGACGAGGCTGTGGCCGAGGCCGAGGATGAGGCAGTGGAAGAGGCCAACCTCAAGTGAACCCAGATGGGCCTAATCCGAACCAAGGCGAAGGCCCCCAACAGGGATAAAATTGGGAGCACTATGACAAGGAGATGCAAGCACCTCCCGCTGAACCTAGAAAAATCGGGAAAATCTTTACCCGATAGAATCCACCGCTACTAGATGGAACCGAAGATCCACCTAAAGCTGAAACATGGATAAAGTTCATGGAAAAGATCTTCCGGATACTTGACTACACCGACCGAGAGAAGGTCCAGTGCATTTCTTTCCAGCTGACTGATGAAGCCGAATATTGGTGGGATACTCATGTGAAGACGCTCACTCCTGAGCAAGAAGATGCCCTAACTTAGGATCAATTTAAGGCAGAATTCTACACTAAGTACATCCCTCTGACGTACTGAGTTCAGAAATAGGCGGAATTTCACCGCCTAGTTTAGGGAGAAATGTCCGTATCAGAATATGACCGGATGTTCAACAGTCTGTTTAAATATACTCCGGACGCGTTGAACACCGAACTGAAGAAGGCATTTTAGTTCATGTCTGGACTGAAAACAGACATCCAAGCTTCTCTTGCTTGCTTAACTGGGTTAGATTATACCGACGCACTACAACGAGCCTTGAACATTGAAGCAGCACTGAGGAATGGACTGCGAGCCGCTCTCTTGGCCAACAAGCCTGAGCAACCCACTAGATCAAGGACGAAAAGAAAGCAGGATGATGTTACTCAGACTACGGCAACTGGACAGAGGAGAAACTGGGAGGGCAGCCAGAATTTTCGCAACAATCAAGCTGAGAATCAGATGAATTTCCAGAACCAAGGGAACAACCGCCAGGGAAACTTTGCTGCCAAACGCTGCAACCGTCGTGGAAGAGATCACGCGGGAGAATGCGCAGTACTTCGTGCCAACTGCTACAACTGCAGGAAGATGGGACACTATTCGTCACAGTGTCGCCAAGATTTTCGGAATCAGCGCCAAGGCAACCAAGGCAAAACTCAACTACGAGCACTGCAAGGTCAGCAGAAACCTAAGAACAACCACAACCGTGCTATTCAAGCCAAGCCGATTCAGCAGGTGGCTCAGCAGCTGCAACCGCAACCACCGCAGCAGCAAAATCAACATCAGCCAGCACAGCAGCCAGCACGTCAAGGAAGAGCCTACGCTCTTGAACAACCGAAGGAGAAGGAAGATCAGGGAAACCTGACAGGTATGGGACTAGTAAACCAGTCAGCGATTATTGTGCTTTTTGATACTGACGCATCACGTTCATTCATATCTGAAGAATGTGTTTGGAACCTAGGGCTTAGTATCGAGAGAACTTAGAACAATTTGTGTGTAATCACTTCGACTGGTGGATCAACTCTCACGAACTTTGTCTGCCCGGCCCTAGAAATCTCTTTTGGAGCTTGTATTTTAAAAGCCAACGGTTTGAATGTCCTACAAATGAAAGATGTGGACGTGATTCTAGGAATGGACTGGTTGGAAGAAAACCATGCTACCATTCAGTGCAAGGATAGGATTGTGTCTTTTGAACAGACTGGAAGAGAACCAGTGTACCTGCACAGAGTTCGGAAAGGAAAAAGGATTCCCCTAATTTTTGCCATGCAAGCATACCGATTAGCCCGCCTAAATGATAGTCGAGATTTCCTTGTGTACCTCAATGAGGATTACAAGAATGACATTACTATCAGCAACGTAGAAGTCATCAGAGAATTTGAAGATGTTTTTCCTGATGAGCAACCTGGACTGTCGCCAGATAGGCAATTGGAGTTTTTTATTGATCTCGAACCAGGTGCAGCTCCTATTTCAAAGGCTCCGTATAGAATGGCCCCCAAGGAACTGCAAGAGTTGAAGGTGCAATTGCGAGAATTGCTAGACTTTGGTTTCCTTCGACCCAGTGCATCGCCCTGGGGAGCGCCTGTTCTTTTTGTGAAAAAGAAAGATGGATCTATGCGCATGTGCATTGACTACTGCGAGTTGAATAAAACTGGCAGGATATTATCGCAAATTTATTGAGGGATTTTTCAGAATTGCCAGACCAATGACTCAAATTTTGAGAAAAGGAATTAAGTATACTTGGACTGAAGAATGCGAAGCGAGTTTCCCACGCTTGAAGGAACTCTTGACCACTGCCCCTGTTTTGGCAATACTAGAGGCATCTAAAGACTATGAGTTATATACTGACGCCTCCAAAAATGGTCTAGGTTGTGTATTGATGCAAGAAGGCAAAGTGAATGCATATGCATCATGTCAACTGAGGACGCATGAATTGAATTACCCAACCCATGACCTAGAATTAGCAGCCATTGTGCATGCACTGAAGATTTGGAGACATCATCTCTATGGAGCTTGATGCACAATCTTCACTGACCACAAGAGCCTCCAGTATTTATTTGAGCAAAAAGATCTGATATATGAGGCAGAAAAGATGGTTGGAACTAGTAAAGGACTACGACTTGATCATTAACTACCATCCTGGTAAATCTAATTCAGTAGCTGATGCGTTGAGCAGAAAGGCTCCGGCTAAAGCTTGTGCCGTGATAACGCGAGAGAACGAACTGATCAAGGATTTTGAAAAGTTGAATCTTGAATTGATTCCGCCACCAGAAACGGTGAGTACTAGAATAGCAGCCTTATTGGCAAGTACTGATCTAAGGACAAGAATTGTGGAAGCACAAGAAATGATAAATGTTTGGAGAAGATACGACTTCAGATTCTTGAGAAGAAAGTTGCAAACTTTCAAGAGGCTTCCGATAATGCCATAATGTACGACAAAAGATTGTGCGTGCCAAAGGTTGATGAGTTGAGAGAATAAATCATGAGAGAAGCACACGAAACACCGTACACTGCCCACCCTGGAAGTACGAAGATGTACCAAGACTTAAAGTCTAAATTTTGGTGGGAAGGCATGAAGTGAGACATAGCCCTGTTCGTAGAACGATGTTTGGCATGTCAACAAGTAAAAGCATTGCATCGAAGGCCATATGGAAAGTTACAACCGCTTGACATTCCTGAGTGGAAGTGGGATGCAATAGCTATGGATTTTGTAACCGGGTTACCCAAGTCCCAAAGAGGAAACACTGCCATTTGGGTAATTGTGGA
Organism: Plectranthus barbatus; assembly: GCA_026898455.1. Taxonomy (NCBI): domain Eukaryota; kingdom Viridiplantae; phylum Streptophyta; class Magnoliopsida; order Lamiales; family Lamiaceae; genus Plectranthus; species Plectranthus barbatus. The sequence goes on from JAPKLW010000356.1 coordinate 498,370, forward strand.
CCGTCTAACCAAAAGTGCACATTTTCTGACTATTCAGATTACGTATGGATCGGTTAAGTTGGCCCAGCTTTATGTCAAAGAAATCATACAATTGCATGGAGTGCCAACGACGATCACATCTGACAGAGATGCGAAGTTCACTTCATGATTTTGGACCAGCTTGCAGAAAGAGCTGGGAACCCGTTTGAATTTCAGTACCACATTTCCCCCTCAGACTGATGATCAAACTGAAAGAACCATTCAAACTTTGGAAGATATGCTCAGAACATTTGTTCTCGACCGAGGGGTGAAATGGGAAGCCGTTTTACCTTTAATCAAATTTGCATATAACAATAGCTTTCAGGCCACCATTGGAATTGCCCCATATGAGGCACTTTATGGAAGAAAGTGCAAATCTCCCTTGTATTGGGATGAAGTTGGAGAAGGAAAGGTTTTAGGACCTGACTCAGTCGTTGAGATGATAGAAATCGTTCAACAGATCCGTGCTAGAATCAAGGAAGCTCAGGATCGATAGAAGTCTTATGCTGACCAAAGACGAACCGAGTTGAATTTTGAAGTTGGAGACAAAGTGTTTTTGAAGATATCACCCTCGAAGGGAATTATTCGTTTTGGAGCTAGAGGTAAGCTTAGACCTCGATATATTGGTCCTTACGAGATTTTGGAAAGAATTGGAGCTGTAGCATATCGTTTGGCTTTGCCACCAAGTTTTGGAATTGTTCATAACGTCTTCTACGTGTCACAATTGCGGAAGTATATCTTCGATCCAAGACACGTTATCCAACAAGACAAAGTTCAGCTCTAGCCCGATTTGACTTACGAAGAAGGACCAGAAGCAATCATGGATTTCAAAACGCAAGAGCTCTGCAACAAGAAGATCAACCTTGTCAAAGTTCTTTGGAAACATCATGGCACTGAAGAAGCAACGTGGGAACTTGAAGACAAGATGAAGGAGAAGTACCCCGAGCTATTCATGTAATTTGCAAAATTTCGGGACGAAATTTTTTGTAGTGGGGGAGGATGTAACGCCCCTCATAAAATTTAAATGTATTTATCGAATTTTTGAAATGTATATTTTGTTATCGAATTTAATTCGAAGCTATGCGATCGATTTGATTGGGAAATTATTATTTTGGGCATTTATTTAATTGCCAATCTTATTTCAAGAAGAATAATTAAATATAAAATTAATATTTACCATCGATAATTTATTTGATCACACGATATTTTTATATCGGGATAATATCGATCGATAAATATTCACGGGTAGACAAAATATTACGGTCTCCCGTGCAATGATGCGAAGAAATGTGGAGTTGACGTGAGATGATGTTACGGTGACCGATTATGACAAGCGAATGACAACCACTTTAACCTTTTTGACTTTTGGTAATTCCGAAATTACCCTCGCCTCCCTTCTATAAATAGAAGGCTTCCTTTACAATTTTCACTTTCACTTTCTCCCCATAATTCTCTCCAAAGTTTTTCCGGCGAACCTCCGGTGAAATTCCGGTGAGCTCTGACGAAACTCCGGCGAGAAGTTTTCAAGGTAAAACTATACTTTTTCAGAATTCTCTCTTTGTTTCCTTTCCATTTCCAACCTTAGAATCTTTTTCCTTTGTATTTTGAAGTAAGAAATCAAGAAATCAAAGGTTGATCAAGCCCACGAAGCTCAACGAACATCCTAGAGGTATAGATCCAGCCTCTCTCTAGCTATTTCTTGAATATTAACATGTTATGATTTATGCCCTAGTTTATAAATGTCATTATCTAGGCTTGATATTGAGTTTATGAGTACGTATGCATATTTAGCATGTTATATTATGAGCCTAGAAATGATATATCGATGTAGGAATTGAGTTGTGTTGATTTTGGAGTATATTCGGTATATTTCCCTATATTGAAATCTTATGGTTAAATCTCGATTCCAACATATTTTGATAGTTTAAATCATGTCTAGACTCTTTATATATGTTTAGAAATCATTTGGTGTTGTTAGAAATCGATTGGGCGAGTCTGGATAACCGTTTGAGCCAAAACAAAAAAATTACGCCGAAGGCATTGATAAGTTGATGTTTTTACCAACTTATCTATTTTTTCTTTGCCTACTTTTGGTGATATTTGAACTGTTTTTCGTGTCTTTTTGAGCATACATTGGCTTTGGTGCTTTTTATGGTGTGTTTGATGAATCATGCAGGTTTTTGGATGAAAATTGAAGGATTTTGGAAGATTGTTCGTCACAACTTTGGAGAAGATCGACAAAGGAACTCGAAGAAATTGATGAAGGAAGGTTGAAGCAAGTTGGTCGTCGATCGACGAAATGTTGCCGTCGATCGACGACACCTCACCACCTCCGTCGATCGACGAAGCTTCACCGTCGATCGACGGGCTGCCGCGAAATTAGATCCATATCTTTTGTTTTCTGAAGATAAACACATATCTAACTCCTAGATATGATGCGATTCGTCCACAAACTCTATAAAAAGGCTGGAGAATTCGAAAATTAAGAAGAACAAGAAACAAGAGAGAGGAAACAAGAGAGAAGAGAGAAGAGAAGAGATTAGACTGAGAGAACATCACAAGGAAGAAGGAGAAGAAGACTATTTGGTTGGAGATTGAATCTCTTGGGAAGATTCAGCTTTCCTGTTCCTTATTTCTTTTCTTTATCATTGTCTATGATGTTTAAGATTAGAATTATGTGTACTTGATTGTCTTCTCAGATTTTAGGTTTTCAAACTATCAATGTATGCATGTTTTTGATTAATTGAAGTTATTTTTCCTTTCCCACACAGTTTGTGAAATTTGGTTTTATTCTTAATCTTGAAGTATGTTGGCCACAACATAGGATTACTAGTTGGAAATTAGAGACGTAACTGTAATAGTTTTCAATCGAAAGAAGATTTTCACAATATGATTTGATTTCTTGTCGTAACTGAAGGAAATAAATTGTAGGAATAAATCCGTAGAACTTTAGGAGTTAGTTAATTAATCTTGAGACCGACAAGAGATAGATAATTAATTAATCCACTTTATGAATTATCCAACAATGAAGTTCATAATAGCTTTCTGATGTTTCACTTTGTAGAGGAATTACACTTGGAAAATAATCAATTTACTGATTCATGTCATACTTGATAGGGAGAATGGCCTAGAATCTGCAATTTCCTTCTATAATATTTTTAATTATATTTTTTTTTAAAATTGTTTTCTAAAGTTTTCCAAACCCCTTAATTTCTGTTTTTCCTATCCAGTACTTTAAGAACTCTTAAGTTAGTACTTAGGATTTTTCGTTGTTCCTTTCCTCGTGGGATAGATAATTTAATTTGCCACTGTATTATTAGCTCTGCTAAGTCGTGGTTAAAAATATACGCGATCAAATTTTGGCGCCGTTGTCGGGGAAAGGACATAATTGTCCTATTATTAACTTTGTGATTAGAGTACTGATTTAGGCTGTAACATATTGTAAATAATCGTTTTTATTCTAGTACGAAGGGCCGTCAATCGACGCTACTCAACCGTCGATCGACACCTTCTTTGATTTTGTTTTTTTATTATTTATTTTATTTTAATTGTTTGTTTGGTTAATTCGCAGTGCCATCTCACAAACTACTTTGTTGTACAGGTAGTGCATGAGTACAAGAGCTCGAACAAAAGACCCGCTTTATTACTATCCAGACATCGAAGCCACGTGCAAAAAAATCTGAAAGAACAAGCGCGCTAAAGAAGGCTCAAGTAATCAAGCAATGGCAGACGGAGTGCCACCACCGGACAATGAAGAACAGCCGATTGTACGACCACCACCACAAGGATTGACCTTGGAAGAGCAGACTGCTCTTGTCCCAGAAATCCAAACCATGAGGGAAAAAATGCAGCAATTGATCCTAGACCGAGACAGGGCGAGAAACAACAGAAACACTCAGTTCGGTCATAGGAATCCATTATTTGAAGATCAACCTGAGGATGAAGATGGCGAGGATCAGGATCCTCCTAATGAATCAGATGATGATGAGGAAGATGAAGAAGCCATGCAGAAGAGGTATCGACCTCAGTTCAAAGAAACCGACTTCAGAATCGGAATTAATGCAAATAATTTTGAGTTGAAGACTGGACTAGTTCAGATGGTTCAACAGAACCAGTTCGGCGAAAGGGCTACTGAGGATCCATATGCCCACCTAGACAAATTTCTGATGCTCTGCAATACTGTCAAGATTGGAGGGGTCAGTAAGAGTGCCATCCGGATGCGTCTGTTAGCATTCTCACTGAGGGATAAGGCACAATCATGGTTTACTGCATTAGACAAGGGAAAGATCAGAACGTGGACTGAACTGCGAAATGAGTTTCTCGAGAACTTCTTCCCTCCAAGCGTCATCAGACAAAGAAGGAAGGAAATCATCCAGTTTGCACAAAGACCGGATGAGAGTTTCTATGAAGCGTGGGAACGCTACAAAGAATTACTCAGAGCTTGTCCCGGACATGGTTTACCTCTGGGAGAACAAGCCGAGGCATTCTATGAAGGCTTGAATGAAAGGAACGTCGAGTTGGTAGACACCACACTGGGGGATACCATCATGACAAAGAGCGGAAAGAAGGCCATGGAATTCTTCCAAAAGATGGCCAACAACAATCAACGCTGGTCCTCGAGCAGACATAGACGTATCAAAGTCATCGAGAATGTAGTGGAAAAGAAAGCTGCAGAAGAGCCTGGCTTGGTTGCTGAAGTCAAGAAGCTTTGAGAGGAATTCGTTTCCTTGAAGCAAGAAAAGGCAGTAGCAGTAGTGGAGCCCGTACAGCCTCCCCCTAAAGGAGAACAGGCTGATGTGAATTTTGTTCAGAGGGGTGGTTACCAGAACAACAATTATCGCGGAGGTTACCAGCAGCAAAACCAACACTACAACTATAATCACGCTAGGAATCACCCTGGTTTTTCCTACGCGAATTCTCAAGCTGCTGAACAACCACCTCCAGGATTTGTCGTACAAGACGGAGTAGTGGTCGACAAGAAGAAGCCAAATCTCGAGGAGATTTTGGCCAAATTCATGGAAGAATCTACTAGCAAAGTGAGTAAACTGGAGCATGAGATCTCTGGTGTGAATACCAAAGTAGAACAAGTGCAGAAGCATATCCAGATTATAGAGACTCAAGTCAGCCAGATCGCTGATGCTCTTGGAGCACAACATAAACCGGGGCAACTTCCAAGAAACACACAGGTTAACCCCAAGAATCAGAATCAGAGGAATCAAGTGAATGCGATTACTCTGAAAGGGGGGAAATCCTATGAAGGGCCACAGAAAGCAGGGACTGAATCGAAGGAGAATGAAGAAGACAAACAGGCCGACGAGACTGTCAACGAGTCACCGTCGATCGATGATGAGCGACCATCGATCAATGCTGATAAAGAAAGGCCATCGATCGACGAACACACCCAGCATCGATCGATGCCTGCGCCTGCTCCACCTCCGAAAAAGCCACCCCTGCCGTATCCTCGGCGGTTCACCAAAACCAAGATGAACGAAAGGTATGCACGCTTCCTGGAAACTATGAAGAAAGTACATATCAACATTCCTCTGGTTGAAGCACTCTAAGAGATGCCGGGATACATCAAGTTTCTGAAAGACATGGTCTCTCAGAAATGACCCTTCATGGAACAGAGACGGTAAATCTCTTCGAAGAATGCAGTGCCATCATACAGAAAAAGATGCTAGTCAAGCGAGAGGATTCGGGTTCATTCACAATTTCCTGTGTCATCGGTGGAGAAACCTTTGGGAAAGTCCTCTGTGATTCTGGCGCCTCAATCAATTTGATGCCACTATCAATCTTCAAGAGATTGGAAATCGGGAGTATCAAGCCGACAACCATAACCTTACAGATGGCCGACCGATCGGTGACCTATCCAAGAGGTATTGTGGAAGACGTGCTTGTTAAAGTGAAAGATTTCATCATTCCCGCCAACTTCGTGGTGCTTGACATGGAAGAAGATCGGAACATCCCATTGATTATGGGAAGATCGTTCCTAAAGACCGGTGGAGCTCTGATAGACATTCGAGACGACAAACGGACATTCAGAGTCAACAATGAGTCAGTGACCTTCTCTATATAAAAGGCGATGCAGAGGCACAATGATGGTAGCTACTAGGAGGAATGCCATATGATCGACTGTTTCAGCCCGGTATTCTCCTCCCCATTTGTCTCTCTGAAAGATGAGCTGGATTTTCCGGAGAATTCCATAAAACACTCACTCTTCTCGTCATCAAATCTGGAGAAAACAGAATGAGAGATCGTAGATCTAGTGATGGAACTGGACGTGTTTGAGGAAGTAACTCGAGAGAAGGAAACTAAAAGAGAACCACTGTCGGGCCAATTTTGCCAGAAACGTCGAAGCAACGAGTCACCGTCGATCGACGGTGAAGGATCGTCGATCAACGGTGACTTCAGACCTCCATTGATCGACGGAGGATCAGAGTCGATCGATGCCCAAGCAGCAGCAACCCAGAAGTTTTTTCGACAGAAATAGCGAGATGTGGAAAAGGAATTTCAGCCATAGAGTCAGCCTCGATCGACGGGAAACCAGCATCGATCGATGCTCCCTTCTGCAAGCCGAAGTCTAACTCTGATCCGCCAATTCTGTAACTCAAACCTCTTCCAACACACCTCAGGTACGTATTTCTGGGACCTAACGATACTTACCCTGTTATCGTTTCTGCTTACTTGACATAGGGTGAGATGGAGAAATTGCTGCGAGTTCTACGGCAGTACAAAAGTGCCGTTGGATGGACATTGGGAGACATAAAAGGGATCAGCCCCTCGCTCTGCATGCACAAGATCATTCTTGAGGAGAATGCTGCACTAAAAAGACAAGCACAGCGGCGGTTGAACCCTATCATGCAAGAAGCCGTGAAGAATGAGGTTCTGAAGCTTCTTGACCACGGAATGATCTACCCAATTTCCGACAACAAATGGGTGAGCCCTACACAAGTTGTATCAAAGAAAGGGGGGATGCAAATAGTGAAGAATGACGATGGAGAAGAAGTGGCGACAAGACCCATTACGGGTTGGCAATTCTGCATAGATTATCGGGCATTGAATACCGCTACGTGCAAAGATCACTTTCCTCTTCCCTTCATCGATCAGATGCTTGACAGTTTATCTTGTTACCCTTTCTATTGTTTTCTTGATGGTTATTCAGGGTACAACCAGATAGCTTTGGCGCTGGAAGATCAGCACAAGACCGCATTCACATGCCCTGGAGTTTTCGCCTACCGATGGATGCCATTCGGACTGTGCAATGCACCGGCCACCTTCCAGAGATGCATGATGGCAATCTTCCAGGACCTGATCGAAAATTTCATGGAGGTATTCATGGATGATTTTTCTGTGTTTGGTAGTTCATTTGATGTTTGCTTGCAGAATCTAGCTACCGTACTAGAAAGATGCACTGAGACAAACCTCTGCCTCAACTGGGAGAAGTGCCACTTCATGGTACGAGAAGGAATTGTGTTGGGACACCGGGTATCTGCCGAAGGACTAGAAGTTGACCGAGCAAAATTTGCCGCAATAGAAAAAATGCTGCCGCCATCAAACGTGAAAGCGGTAAGAAGCTTTCTTGGACATGCAAGGTTCTACAGAAGATTCATCAAGGACTTTTCAAAGATCTCGCGGCCATTGTGTAATCTACTGGAGAAGGACGTCTCTTTCGTCTTCGATTAGGATTGCATGCAAGCCTTCCAGAAGTTGAAAGTAGCCCTAGTGACTGCACCAGTGCTGACTTCTCCAGATTGGAGCGAGCCTTTCATCCTGATGTGCGATGCCAGCAATTATGTTGTTGGAGCAGCTGATCATTGCTATTTCTAACAGATTAATTATAGAACAGTGGCAAATAAATTTGT
>JAPKLW010000356.1:506259-547297 GCA_026898455.1 Plectranthus barbatus
TAGTATAAAAATAATATAAATAAGTGAGTGAAATAACGAGCTTATCAGCAGCCTTGGGGCAATTGAAAGGAAAGCTCTTCCGTGTGATTCACTACGCCAGCAAGAGCATGAACCCGCCCCAGTGCAACTACACCACAACTGAGAAAGAGATGCTAGCAGTGGTATACGCCTTCGACAAGTTTCGATCCTATTTGATAGGATCCAAGACTGTTGTCTACACTGACCACGCAGCTATCAAGTACCTATTCGCCAAGCAAGATGCAAAGCCGAGGCTGATAAGATGGATCCTGCTGCTCCAAGAGTTTGACCTGGAGATCAGGGATAGAAAGGGGAGTGAGAACGTGATTGCCGACCATCTTTCAAGACTAGAGCCACCAGTTCAAGGAGACGATCAGGAAATAAGGATCCGAGTGACTTTCCCGGATGAGCAAATCTGCGCCCTAAAGGATTTGAGAGAAACGTACGAGTCAAAGACACCATGGTATGCGGAGTTCGCCAATTACTTGGTGGGTGGTGTACTTCCTCCAGATTCCTCTCCATATGCGAAGAAAAAGTTCCTCCACGATGTCAAGTTCTACTATTGGGAGGATCCTTATCTTTGGAGACGGTGTGCAGACGGGATCATTCGACGATGCGTTCCACAGTCACAATGGCATCAGATCTTTGCTGTCTGTCACTCAGCTCCTAGCGATGGTCACCATTCGGCCAATCGGATGGCGTTCAAGATCCTCGCGAGCGGATTCTACTGGCCTTCCATATATGAGTTCTGTCGAGGATGGATTACAAGCTGTGATCGCTGCCAGAGAATCGGAAACATCTCGCGAAGGGATGAGATGCCTCAGACGCCTGTGGTAGAAGTCGAGATATTCAATGTTTGGGGGATCGACTTCATGGGACCATTCCCACCATCTCATGGCTTCACCTATATCTTGCTAGCGGTTGAATATGTATCAAGATGGGTTGAAGCGGTTCCAACAGCTGCCAACGATTCAAAGGCAGTCATCAAATTTCTACAAAAACTCATGACACGATTCGGCACGCCAAGGGCCCTGGTAAGTGATGGGGGGTCTCATTTTTGTAACAAATGGCTTGCCTCTCTTCTTTGCAGATATGGAGTCAAGCACCGAGTTACTACTCCCTACCATCCTCAAGGGAACGGATTGACTAAACTCTCCAACAGGGAGATCAAGCAGATATTGGAGAAGACAGTGAAGCAGTGGAAGGATTGGGCTGTGAAGCTCGATGATGCTCTCTGGGCATACCGCACCACTTACAAGACTCCTATTGGGACTTTTCCGTATCAGCTGGTTTTCGGAAAAGCTTGCCATCTTCCTGTGGAGATGGAGCACAAAGCTTGGAGAGCCGTGAAAGAGTAGAACCTAGATTGGAAGATGGCTACATCAGAACGTGCTTTGGCACTGACAGAACTGGAAGATTTTCGAGTTGAGGCTTACGAGAACAGCATCATCTACAAAAAACGAGTGAAAAGGTTCCACGTCAAAAGAATCCATCCACACGTCTTTGGTCCAGGTGACAAGGTTCTTTTATTCAAATCTTGACTTCGCTTCATGCCCGAAAAGCCGCAATTGAAGTGGGCAGGACCTTATACCGTTACCCGCCAATTTCACAACGGTGTAGTTGAACTGGCTGGCCAAGACGGAAGAAACTTCACGGTAAACGGACAAAACTTAAAGCCGTACTACACTCCACTCGACATCTGCGTGGTGGAGAAGTACTATCTCAACCGTCCGTAAGGAATCAAGTATCGTCGAGATAGCGACGCTAAACCAAGCACTTGTTGGGAGGTAACCCAACGATTTTCATTTTTGTTTCTATTTTTCAAAATTCCAAGTTAGGTCCTCATCGATCGACGGAGATGTCCCGTCGATTGATGACAATTTTCAGGACCATCGATCGATGAAGCAAGCATCGTCGATCGACGCTCAATGCCTTGTCGATCGACGGAAAAAAATCCTGCCAAAAAAATGAATTTTGCATCGATCGACAATATAGTGTCGTCGATCGATGCTCGCGGTTCAGAGGCACGGACATAATGTTTAATAACGGGATTTTCATCCCATTTTCAAACACAAACACACACGCACGCACCCAAAACACCTGAAACACCCACGACTCGAATTTTTTCTCCAAAACTCGTAAACTCCACATAAGGTACGTATCCTAGACTACTCCTCTTCGATTATTTAACGATTTTTGTTGATTTGAGCATGATTTTTGGAATTTTTTGCCTTGGGACCCTTATTTCAAATTCTCGCTCGTATGTCAATTTCGTTGCAAATTTCGGATATTGGTCGATATGTTAGATAGTCTTAGTCAATAATTGTGCTTATTGTGAATTTTTATCCATTAGAATTGCCGATTTTGATGGAAACAAGTTTGGGGGATATCCTTGAATTGGGGGAAATTTTTGAATTTTTGTTTTTGAGGATAATTGTTGAATTGAGGATGTAGATTGGTTGTTTGGGATATGAATCACATGAATATGAATTCAATTTTGCATGGGTAGGAGCACGTTAGGTTTAATTACGAATTTTGATCGATGATTTTGTGCTTGGGACTTGATTGTTGATTATTGGATACTTGCTAACAAATCCCTATCTACCCTTGCAGAAAAATGACCGACTCACCAACCTTCAACTCCCAAGAAGCCGTAGAGCAATACAATCGGTTCAGGGGTAGGAGGTACATGATCAAACAAACGTTGTACCCCTACCCAAGGACAATGAAGCAGCTCGACATCAAGGAGGATGTGTTGAGAATGCTGAACAGAGTGGGCTGGAGGACATGGATGACACGGCGATGGCCGACTTACCCATCGCTCGTGCTGGAGTTCTTGGCCACACTTGAGGTGTTCGAGGTCCAGTCGGAGAACGAGCCCACCTCGATCAGGTTCTAGCTGAACAATGTGAGTCACACTCTTCCGAGGGACGTCCTCGATGAGATCTGGGGAGTTCTAGCCAACGGCTATGGCACCCCTCCGGCGAACTTCAACAACGTGCAATTTCGGAGGCTCATCGCAGCCGATGCCCCAATTGATCCAAACCTCTTCGACGTCGGCAACTTGAAGGTGTCTTCCATAGACAACCCGGTGCTTCGCTATCTTCAGCGATGCATGGGGGTGTCTATCTCAGGACGGCATGAGAGTACTAAGCTGAGGACGGGGGAGCTCAACGCCCTGTATTGCTTCCTCACCGGAGACCACTTCAGCTTCGCCGCCCTCATCATGGACCATTGGAGGCACCAGCTAAAGGCCACCAAGGGCAACATTTGGAGTGGGGGATTGATCACCCCGATTGCAGAGCATCTCAGGATCGACTTGTCCGACCTCGAGGTTCTTCAGGACGAGCAGGGATTGGGCACCGACCTCCTGGTTTGGATGTAGGTTCTCACACCCTGCGAGGGTGGTTGGTTCTTGAAGATGTCGAACGGGGACAGGTTCCCGTTGCTGCAGTCGGACCTCACCCGAGTCACCGATTATCACTTCCGTGATAATTGGTTGACGAGTTGCCCCACCCACTTGGCATTCATGGTTGGAGCCCATGGAGGAGCAGGCAAGTCCCGGATTACTCACAAATCGGAGGCCCACGTCGGACAGGGATAGTCTGATATCCCATCACACTTTGGGATGGGGGATGATGCATACGTGCAGCAGCACGTAGGAGTTGAGGATGCGGGGCCCGGATGGACAGGTGGGGCGTCGACTAGTCACTACCCCAGAGAGTCCTCTTCCGGAGTTGACTTGGCGACCCTCTACCTCTACATGCAGCAGCAGGCAGCCTTGCAGGTGACGGAGCGGCAGCTTCAGGGCCAGTTTTGCCAGCAGATGACCACGAGACTTGGCACACTCGAGGATCAGATGCAGAGACTGCTTCGGAACACCGAGCCAGACTCCACCTACGTTCACCGCTCGTGAGAGCATCGGACCCGCAGACGGCTGCTAGCCGATGAGGATGTCTCGGATGCAGCGATGGATGACACTCCGGAGGATGAGTGAGGTACCGTTTCGCTTTTCCTATCTAACTTGCAAACTTGTCCACTCCTCGGAGTGAAACAAGTTTGGGGGGATGATGATCGGAAAAAGGAAACGTTTTTGTTTGTTTGTTTTTATTCCACTCACTACTTTTTGTTATTTTGTTTTTGTCCTTTCGTGTGTCTTCAAATTATCACCATCCATGTTTTTTGCTTCAACGTGAATAATTGTCTCTGCAAGGCTTTTATTTCAAAATTAGTATTACTTTGAATTCCTGATTTGTGGTACTTGTTATGATAGGAAAGTCTAGACAATTATTTTAGGAGCTTTTGAACCTAGGGCAGTCGGAACTTTGGATTATGTTGGTATTGGAATATGATTTATCTTCTCCTTGAAATTGTGATTGTTGATTGGGATTTGAGATATTTGTGAAATAAGCATGATAATCTATGTGATAGAGTAGCCGATGATAGGAGTCTTTTTATTTGATAAGTTGAGCTTTGAAGTATAAATTATTGCATGAAAACTGATTGAAGTTGGATAATTTCTGAGGGGAACAAAAATTCAGCCCTGTGGAATTTGTGCCTATCTTTCTTTTGTTGAGTGTCAAGATTAATGATTTATTTCCTAGAATTTGACTTATTTCTCTCTTAAGGTTGCATTAAGTGTGGTAATAGGGTGAATATGATTTTAGGCAAGTTCTTTCATAGCCATCTCCCATACACTAACCTTGAATTTCCACTTGTAGCCCCTTTGAGCCTAGAATGAAAATTTCTTTGATTAGAAGGGTTGAGAAATTGAAAAGTAGTGAAATATTTGGAAGGTGTTTTAATGTGAGATATGAGTTATGTCCTAGAAGAAGGAATATGGGTTTCCATGGGTAGAAAAAGAAAGAAAAGTGAACATTGAGTGAAAAAGAAAGAAAGAAAAGAATTCATGTGCTTGATGATTGTAGTTCACTATCAAAATTGAAAGAAACCCTAGAAAAATTTTGTAAGGAAAAGAAAGAATGAGGATGTATTGTAGTTATGATATGTTTGATTTGTTGGGGAAGAATTGCAGAAATTTCAGTCACTTAGCCAAATTTATCCCACCTTTTAGGTAAGACACATTACAACCAAAATAAGACCTGATTGATTCCCTGAAAATCCACACTAACGAGCAATGGAGAGATGAGAAATCTGTTAAACTTATGGTGAAATAATCTGCAATCTTGGGTGAGTGAAAACAGAACCCTTTACTCTTTGAGCGATGAGTGCTAACACTTCCCGGTGAGGTTCCTCCTCGATGATTGACAATGAAAATCTTGTTTTGAGTGCATGATTTATATGGATGGGTGATACTTGGATAATAAAATGGACTTGTGAGGCATTGCACACTTGTATCTGCATAAAATTTAATTTCTTATCTTACAGATTGATCGAGGACGATCAATGGTTTAAGTTTGGGGGAGTTGATAGGTAGATATTTTTACCAACTTATCTATTGTTTCTTTGCCTACTTTTTGTGATATTTGAACTATTTTTCGTGTCTTTTGAGCATACATTGGCTTTGGTGCTTTTTATGGTGTGTTTGATGAATCATGCAGGTTTTTGGATGAAAATTGAAGGATTTTGGAAGATTGTTCATCATAGCTTTGGAGAAGATTGACAAAGGAACTCGAAGAAATCGACGAAGGAAGGTTGAAGCAAGTTGGTCATCGATTGACGACACCTCACCACCACCGTCGATCGACAAAGCTTCACTGTAGATCGACGGGCTGCCGCGAAATCAGATCCATATCTTTTGTTTTCTGAAGATAAACACATATCTAACTCCTAGATATGATGGGATTCGTATACAAACTCTATAAAAAGGCTGGAGAATTTAAAAATTAAGAAGAACAAGAAACAAGAGAGAGGAAACAAGAGACAAGAGAGAAGAGAGAAGAGAAGAGATTAGATTGAGAGAACATCACAAGGAAGAAGGAGAAGAAGACTATTTGGTTGGAGATTGAATCTCTTGGGAAGATTCAGCTTTCCTGTTCCTTATTTCTTTTCTTTATCATTGTCTATGATGTTTAAGATTAGAATTATGTGTACTTGATTGTCTTCTCAGATTCTAGGTTTTCAAACTATCAATGTATGCACGTTTTTGATTAATTGAAGTTATTTTTCCTTTCCCACACAGTTTGTGAAATCTGGTTTTATTCTTAATCTTGAAGTATATTGGCCACAACTTAGGATTACTAGTTGGAAATTAGAGACGTAACTGTAATAGTTTTCAATCAAAAGAAGATTTTCACAATATGATTTGATTTCTTGTCGTAACTGAAGGAAATAAATTGTAGGAATAAATTCGTAGAACTTTAGGAGTTAGTTAATTAATCTTGAGACCGACAGGAGATAGATAATTAATTAATCCACTTTATGAATTGTCCAACAAAGAAGTTCATAATAGCTTTCTGATGTTTCACTGTGTAGAGGAATTAAACTTGGAAAATAATCAATTTACTGATTCATGTCATACTTGATAGGGAGAAAGGCCTAGAATCTGCAATTCCCTTCTATAATATTTTTAATTATATTTGTTTTTAAAATTGTTTTCTAAAGATTTCCAAACCCCTTAATTTCTGTTTTTCCTATCCAGTACTTTAAGAACTATTAAGTTAGTACTTAGGATTTTTTGTTGTTCCTTTCCTCGTGGGATCGATAATTTAATTTGCCACTGTATTATTAGCTCTGCTAAGTCGTGGTTAAAAATATACGCGATCAGGCATCAAGCCTCTGTTTCGATCGATAGAGATTGTGTTGATCGACACAGAGCTAAAATTTTGATCGACACATTCTCTGTCGATCGACACAGATGTTGGTTCACGAGATTTTGTCATCAACCCTTCATATCGATCGACACGCTTCATTTTGATCGACATAACAAGCCATTTCGATTGACTCACTTGGTGTCAGTCGACATACACATGAATTTGGTCGACACTTCTTCATGTCGATCGACACAAATGTAGGGTTTTCCCGTGAACCGAATCATCAAAACCAATTTAAACCGGATCGATTTATGGATATTGTGCATAATAAAATACATAATAAATCCTAGCATGCTCCTATAAATTTAATACAATATTGTGGTTTGAGAATTGCCGTAATTCCGTAGTCTCTGTTATGATCTTTTGTGTTTGAACTTCCACTTTAATTCAACCACGCAATTCGATTGTTATCTGCGGAAGTAGAAATTATAAATCTAATTTCTAGATAATAAAATGAAAATTATACAAAGAAAAATAAATCCGTTCTCCAGATTAGGTCTTCAGATCTGTATCCCAATGTTGTTCAGATCTACTACTGGTGAGGACTCCGTAGATCTGTAACTTGAGCAGGACCAGAATCGAAATTCTCCTCCCTTTGACCTTGAAGTCGGCACCCACTCCTCTCTCTCTCTAGGGTTTCTATTTTCAACTGTGTTACAACTTATGAGAGAGAGATGTCTATTTATAGACCTAGGGTTTTATCCCTAATGGGCTCCTGGGCTCAATTGAGCATATTTATTTGGGCCAGACCTGGACCTAATGCAAATAATAAAGTGGGCCTATAAATTAAAAAGTTCCCATGTCCACAATCCATGACACAATTAATTAATTAATATTAATTCTTTTTCACCACAGAATTAATACTCACCTACCCCTTTATTAAAACGTTGTGAGAACGGGTTGCATTAATTGAGAATCCCCATATTTAAGGTTACCGGATATTCATTAATTAATCGGAACCTCTGACAAGCTCTAACTACCATTGATTAATATCGTATAATTCCTGAGTAGTACCACTCAAACCTTATCACTCGTGCCTGAACTTAATCAACCTGCAGGACTTTGGCACGATGAATGTGATTGAGCTCCTCAGGGAATGTCCCCATCCTATTACTCGGATATGGATACCTAAACCCAGTCTCAGGCAGTGCTACAAGAACCGTTGTTACCCAAGATGCGGATATACGAGCACGTTACTTAGGCTCTTCACCATGGCAAGTCAAAGCAACAGTCAATCCATGCAAACTCCTGAACCTTTTTTAGGGTTTGGACTCAATCAAAATGAGATCTTGTATTTGATGATGTCAGATAGACAAAAACATCTCAACGGTCCATCAATACGCCACCCCTTGCGTACTAGCATGTCAAGTAACCAAGACAGACTACTTATCACGACAATGTCGCAGCCATCCGGACAAACGTATCCTCATACACTGTCTCGGCTGTGATCATGTTTATGTCTCACTAGGTCAAGTGATCAAACTGTCTTCTGCGATCCACGCCGTATGATCGTCCCTATCGATGAGACAAGAGGATACCATTGTTCGTACATGCAGTTTGAACAGATAGGAGAAATAAATCGTTGTATACTCATTATAATAAATGCTTTCAGTATACAAAACCCATCAATCTCCCACTTATACTCAAAGCATAACTAAGCTATTACAGAGTACACAGTCAGTCTATCTAACTAGCTATATCGTTAACCACTATCAGTGGTCGGCATCCACCTCAGACCCAGCTCACGAATATGTTTTTCATAAATTTTCTGCGGCAAGCACTTTGTAAATGGATCTGCAAGGTTGTCAGCAGTGTCAATCTTCTTAATTTGCACATCGCCCCTCGATATGATCTCTCGTATGATATGGTACTTTCTCTCTATGTGTTTGCTTGCCCTGTGAGACCGCAGTTCCTTTGAGTTTGCTACTGCACCAGAGTTGTCACAATAAATTCTGATGCTCCTCGGCAAACTCGAAATTACACCCAACTCTAAAAGGTAGTTCCGGAGCCATACCCCTTCTTTCGAGGCTTCGGAGGCGGCGACATATTCCACCTCCATGGTGGAGTCAGCAATGCATTTCTTCTTTGAGCTCCTCCAAGATACAGCTCCACCTCCCAGGGTAAACACAAATCCCGTGGTCGATTTCTTCTCATCCTTGTCCCCTTGGAAATCCGAATCTGTATAACCCACAGGGCACAAATCCTCACCTTGATAAACTAGGCAGAAATTCCTAGTTCTCTTCAAGTACTTGAGGATATGCTTTACAGCAGTCCAGTGCGCCTGTCCAGGGTTAGACTGATATCTTGCTACCATGCCAACGGCATAACAAACATCAGGCCTGGTACAAAACATCGTATACATGAATGTCTGGTAACCTTATATATGGGGATTCTCAATTAATGCAGCCCGTTCTCACAACGTGGTAATAAAGGGGTAGGTCAGTATTAATTCTGTGGTGAAAAAGAATTAATATTAATTAATTCTGTGGTAATAAAGGGGTAGGTCAGTATTAGGTTGTGAACATGGGAATTAATTAATTTATAGCATGTCTGGCCCAATTAAATATGCTGAATTGAGCCCAAAGAGCCCATTAGCGATAAAACCCTAGGTCTATAAATAGACAGCTCTCTCTCATAAGTTGTAATTATCATAACACAGTTGAAAAACACAAACCCTAAGAGAGAGAGTGTGGGCGCCATTTTGGTTCAGAGGGAGGAGAATTTCGATTCTGGTCCTGCTCAGATTACAGTTCTACGAAGTCCTCACCAGTAGTAGTTCTGAACAGCATTTGGATACAGATCTGAAGACCTAATCTGGAGGACAGATTTCTTTCTCTTGTTCTTTGTTATTTACGAATTTGTTTGAAATTAGATTGTTAATTTCTACTTCCGCAGATAAATTCGAATTGCGTGG
Organism: Plectranthus barbatus; assembly: GCA_026898455.1. Classification (NCBI taxonomy): domain Eukaryota; kingdom Viridiplantae; phylum Streptophyta; class Magnoliopsida; order Lamiales; family Lamiaceae; genus Plectranthus; species Plectranthus barbatus. Next base: position 515,965 of record JAPKLW010000356.1, read on the forward strand.
TTGAATTTAAGTTTAGAATTCAAACGAAAAAGATCGGTTCAGAGACTACGGAATAACAGTAATTCTGAAATCCACAATATTCCGCATTAAATTCATAGGAGAATGCTAGGAATTATTATGTATTTAATTGTGCACAATATCCATAGATCGGTCCTGTTCATTCGGTTTTGGTGATTCGGTTCACGGGAAAACCCTACAATTGGTATCAGAGCCAGGTTGCTGATTTATGGCTCTGTTGTGTATAATTAAATTCGATATTATGCATGTTTGAATTTATTATTGTGGATGGTTTTTTGTTCCTCGTGGCAACCCATTTGATTCAGCCCGCGGTGGTTTATCCGTGTAGGGCTGGATTAATTTTGTAAAATCACGAAAAAATCCGTGATTAGTGTAGACTTGAAAATTGTAATAGAATAGATTTTCTGTAATTTTAAAATTTATGTAATTGGATGGGTCGAAGACGAAGAACGAAGATGGAGCCGACGAAGGGCGGTGCACGGCGGCGACAGGCGGCCGCGCGCGCGTGCATCCGTGGGCGGCGGCGGCGCAAGGCCGTGCACGGCATAGGCAACGGCGCGCGCGAGCGCGCGTCGCGGGCAGCCGGGCAGCGGGCGAGCACGGCAGGGCTGCGCACGCGAGGCACGCGCGTGAGCGTGCGCGGCGTGGTTCGCACGCGGCTGCGGCGGCAGCTTCAGTCATCGTCGGTTGCTGCTGTCCCGTCACGGTGGCTCGTGTTTTGATGGTTTGTGCAATCCTGTGTAAACCCTAGGGTATGCATTAGGGTTAGGGCAAATCATCAGATCACAAAGGCCTAAATCCCAAAAGATTTGGTGGTTGAAGATTTGGAGGCCCTTGAAGATTTGGAAAGATTTGAAAAGATTTGGAATTATCCAAATTAATTCAAATTCAAATTGTAATAGAATAGAATTTTATTTTTCTATTTTTGGGGCCACGAGGAATTTTCGTTTGTCCTAATTGTCCTCTTATGATATGTGATTTATTTATGTGCGCAATTAAGCATGTGTAGATAATAGGAAAAACATGATTTATTGCTTTTATTATTTACAGTTTTCCAAGCATGCTTATGTGATTAATTTCTTTTGTTGGATTATATTTTGGGAATTTTGGGCTTGTATTATTACATGCAAAAATTTGGGAAATATAATGACAAAAAGAAATTATGTGTGCGCATAAAGAAACCTTTTAAAAGAAAAATACTAAGCGGATTTTTTAATTAAAATCAATAGACCTCTACAAAGCGGTCCTAGGCTGTAAGTGTATCTATCGCTCTAGTAAAGTCTACGAGTGTAGCTTGCTAGTTCCCGGAGGTGCATGGGTACAGTTGTTGGGATTTCTAGACAAACAATTTAAATCATGTGAATAGTGGGAGGGGTTTGTGTAAATGTCTACGAGTGTAGCTTGCGTAGATCTCTTTCACAAGTATTCTAGGATTGGTTTAAATTATAGATAACAAAAGCTTTGAGGGCTGTGCGGTATGGTTACGTGTCATGCTAAACTGTCTCTCTTGGCCGGAGTTAAATTTGTGGTTAATCGCTTAGAAGCATCTTAGAATATAATGCATAAATCGCATCCCTGTTCTTGTAAGGATGGTTTGGTCTAAGGCTTTCACTAATTATTAATTTCTAGTGTCAAAAGGTTCCTGACATGGTAGTGAAATTAAATGGATTGGGGCTTAAAACCCGCAGTTCTGGTTGAGGGTGACATCGTAAATGTCTACGAGTGTAGCTTGCGGTGGGAACTCTTGGGCAATTAGTGGAAAACATTTGTATTTGATTTATTAAAAGGTTTTCAATGCATTTGTTTTCGAAGTTCTACATGTATGTTCTTATTTAAGATTTTATTTGTTTTCGGATATGTCTATGTCTACTGTCGATCATTTACTTGCTCTCAATCCTCTCACTGGTCCAAACTTTCCTGAATGGAGATACTACATTGAGTATATCCTATTGACTAAACAACACATGTTTGTTCTCACTGTGATGCCACTTGCCGAGTATGACCATAGTGGTTCCAGAGATCAGATTGAATTCTATGATAGATGGATGGTATCTGAGGAATTTACCTACAGGTTGATCTCAGATAACCTGTCTAGAGAATTGAAACTGAAATACATGGGCTATGCAAGCTCTGTAGGAATCTGGATGGACTTGGTGCGAACGTATGGTGAAGTGGAACGAACTATCAACTGTGATCTCGTTAGAGACCTTGTCTGTAAGAGAATGGTTGATGGAAGTTCAGTGATACTATACGTGATGATCATGGATAACACCATGAAACGATTCACACGTGGAGGTGGAAATATCAGCGATCGGGCCAAGATCGATATTATCCTAAACTCATTGCCTCTTTCTTTCTATGACTTTAAGAAGGATGTAGCTAAGAGAAGTGAGTACTCTTTCAAGGAGTTGCTTACTGATCTCGTAGCAGGACAGTCCTTTGTACCTTCATGGGAGTCTGAGTTATCAGATCTTGAGCACAGCTTGGGCACATTGAAAGATGTGGTTCATACCGTGTGCAAGAACTTGATTGATCGCAGATCACGTATGAGGAGGTCAAATGAAAGAAAGAAGGTTGGTGTCACTTCAAGTGAGAAGGCATGCAGAAGTAAAGGACAAGGTACGTCATTTGCATTTATAATGGAAACATGTTTAGAATCGATTTCTACTCATTCGTGGGTAGTGGATACTGGAGCTACTGATCATGTTTGTTACATTTTGCAGGGATTCACACCGAGGAGGGTGCTGAAGAATGACGAGGTTACCATCTCAATGGGGAATGCAACACAAGTGAATGCAGCTGCCATTGGAGATTTCACCTTGAACTTTGATAATTCAGTTTTAATATTAAAAGATGTTTTGTACGTGCCAAATTTTCGGCAAAACCTTATTTCAGTTTCCAAAATTTATGTTGATGGATATTCAGTTATTTTTTATAGTGGTGTTTCTATCATTGGTAATAACGGTGTTATCTATCGTGGGATGCTGAATAATTCTCTATATATTGTTAAATGTAATCATAAATCTTCCGCAAGCATTGCATGTAATTCATCCGTAATTGATAATCCTAGGAAGAGAAAACTTACTTCTTCTGATGAGGATCTTACATATCTCAGGCACTTAAGACTCGGTCACATCAGCTTGAAGTGGATTCAAAGACTTGCAGATGACGGTACATTGGACTTAGTCCGGGCTGTACCTTATCAAGTCTGCGAATCCTGCATCGAGGGCAAGATGTCTACTAGGCCTTTCAAGGCTAGTCAGTCTCGAGCAGAGGATGTGTTGGAGTTGATCCATTCTGACTTATGTGGACCGATTTCCACGCAGGCTCGTGGAGGGTACGAGTACTTCGTCACTTTCATTGATGATTACTCAAGGTACGGATATGTTTACCTGCTTCGCTACAAGTCTGAATGCTTTGATAAATTCAAAGAGTTCAAGGCTGAGGTAGAAAAAAAGGTCGGGAAAACTATCAAGTCATTGCGATCTGACCGCGGTGGCGAATACCTCGGTAACGAGTTCCTGCAGTATTTGTCAGAAAATGGGATTACATCCCAATGGACTGCACCGGGTACTCCCCAGCAAAACGGTGTAGCAGAAAGAAGAAATAGGACTCTTCTAGAGATGGTAAGATCAATGATGAGTTATGCAAGATTACCTATTTCGTTTTGGGGCTACGCATTAGAAACAGCGGCTTACGTGCTTAATGTGGTGCCTTCTAAATCAGTTCCTAAGACGCCTGTTGAGCTCTTCCTTGGTCGCAAACCCAGTTTGTGCAAGTTTAGAGTATGGGGCTATCCGGCACACTTACTGTCGAAGGACCCTGATAAGTTAGAAAGCAGGTCAAAAGTAAGGTTGTTCATAGGGTATCCCAGGCAAACGAAAGGTGGTTACTTTTACTGTCCTGAGAGTCAAAGAGTCGTTGTTAGCACCAACGCTAGATTCTTGGAGGATGAGTATGTGAGTAATCACAAGTCAAGGAGTGATATCATTCTTCAAGAAATTGAGAACGAGAATGCAATTCCAAGGGAAGGGGAACGTGCGAATGAGGGTGCACCTGTGGAAGGTTCAGCACCACATGTGCGTTCTTCAGTGCAAGGTGCAGACCCACAAGTTACTGCACCTACTACTGACACGGCACCGATGCCTCGTCATAGTGGGAGAGTTATTTTCCAGCCGGAAAGATACATGTTCGTGGGTGAGTCTTCGAACTTGAGCCCGGAAGACGGACAAGAGGACTCTGACCCACTGACTTACGATAAGGCAGTGCAGGACAAGGATGTTGCCAAGTGGCAAGTCGCCATGGATTCTGAGATAGAATCCATAACTGCTATGGATGTATACGAGAAAACTATTTTGCTGGATGGCTTTAGGGCCATAGGGTGCAAATGGGTATACAAGAGAAAGAAAGGGGCGGATGGAAAGGTTACGGCTTTTAAAGCCAGGCTGGTGGCAAAGGGTTATAGTCAGAAAGAGGGCATTGACTATGACGAAATCTTTTCACCCGTAGCCATGCTCAAGTCCATCCGGATACTCCTTGCCATAGCTGCGCATATGGACCTCGAGATATGGCAGATGGATGTCAAAACCGCTTTTCTAAACGGTTACCTTGAAGAAGGTAGGGACCTCTATATGCAGCAACCCGAGGGTTACATACGCAAGGGTGAAGAACATCTTGTTTGGAAGCTTAAGAAGTCCTTGTATGGTCTTAAGCAAGCTTCGAGGTCGTGGAACTTACGTTTCAATGATGTGATTAAATCCAATGGATTTGCATAGTTGGAGAACGAAAGTTGTGTTTACCGACTTTGTGTCAGTGGGAGCGTGGTTTTCCTTGCACTATACGTTGATGACATACTCCTATTTGGAAACAACGAGGGAGTGATGTCGGAAATCAAGGTTTGGTTATCCGAACAGTTCCAAATGAAGGATTTGGGTGAGGCTAGCTACATTCTTGGGATTAAGGTCTCTTGAGATCGTAAAAGAAGAATGTTGAGCTTATCCCAGGCATCCTATGTGGATACTAAGATTGCCCGGTTCGACATGCAACTCGCTAAGAAAGGTTTGCTACCTTTCTGTCATGGCATTCGTCTTTCTATCGGGCAGTGTCCTCAGATACAGCGGGAAAAAGACGATATGAGTCTTATACCATACGCCTCAGCGGTGGGTAGTCTCATGTATGCAATGTTGTGTACCAGGCCTGATATTTGTTATGTCGTTGGCATGGTAGCAAAATATCAGTCTAACCCTGGACAGGCGCACTGGACTGTTGTAAAGCATATCCTCAAGTACTTGAAGTGAACTAGGAATTTCTGCCTAGTTTATCAAGGTGAGGATTTAAGCCCTGTGGGTTATACGGAATTGGATTTCCAAGGGGACCAGGATGAGAAGAAATTGACCTCAGGATATGTGTTTACCCTGGGAGGTGGGGCTGTATCTTGGAGGAGCTCAAAGCAGAAATGCATTGCTGACTCCACCATGGAGGCGGAATATGTCGCCGCCTCCGATGCCTCGAAAGAGGGGATGGCTCCCGAATTACCTTTTAGAGTTGGGCGTGATTCAGAGTTTGCCGAGGAGCATCACAATTTATTGTGACAACTCTGGTGCAGTAGCAAACTCAAAAGAACCGCGGTCTCACAGGGCATGCAAACACATAGAGAGAAAGTACCATATCATACGAGAAATCGTATCGAGGGGCGATGTGCAAATTAAGAAGATTGACACTGCTGACAACCTTGTTGTCCATTTACAAAGTGCTTGCCGCAGAAGATTTACGAAAGATATATTCGTGAGCTTGGTCTGAGGTGGATGCCGACCACAGATAGTGATTAAAGAGATAGCAAGTTAGATAGACGGACTGTATACTCTGTAATAGCTTAGTTATGCTTCGAGTATAAGTGGGAGATTGATGGGTTTTGTATACTGAAAGCATTTATTACAATGTGTATACAACGGTTTATTTCTCCTATATGTTAAACAAACTGCTTGTATGAACAAAAGTATCCTCTTTTCTCACCGATAGGGATGATCTTGCTGCGTGTAGTAGATCGCAGAAGATAGTATGATCACTTGACCTAGTGAGACATAAACCTGATCACAGCCGAGACAGCGTATGAGGATACGACTGTCCAGATGGCTGCGGCATTGTCGGAATAAGTAGCTTGTCTTGGTTACTTGACATGCCGGTACGCAGGAGGTGGCTTATTGATGAACCATTGAGATATATTCGTCTGTCTGACATCAGCGAATAAAAGATCTCGTTATATTGATTGAGTCCAAACCCTAACGAAGGTTCAGGGGTTTGCATGGATTGACTGTTGCTTTGACTTGCCATGGTGGAGAGCCAACACAGCGCGCTCATATATCCGCATCTTGGGTAACAGTGGTTCGTGTAGTACTGCCTGAGACTGGGTTTAGGTAACCATATCCGAGTAATAGGATGGGGACATTCCCCGAGGAGCTCAATAACATTCATCGTGTCAAAGTCCTGCAGGCTGATTAAGTTCAGGCACGAGTGATAAGGTTTGAGTGGTACTACTCAAGAAATATAAGATATTAATTAATTGTAGCTAGAGCTTGTCAGAGGCTCCGATTAATTAATGAATGTCCGGTAACCTCAAATATGGGGATTCTCAATTAATGCAGCCCGTTCTCACAACGTGGTAATAAAGGGGTAAGTCTGTATTAATTATGTGGTGAAAAAGAATTAATATTAATTAACTAATTGTGTCCTGGGTTGTGGACATGGGAATTAATTAATTGGAGGCCCACTTTATTATTTGCATTAGGTCCCAGGTCTGGCCCAACAAGTGTGCTGAATTGAGCCCAAAATGGCCCATTAGGGTTTCCAACCCTAGGTCTATAAATAGACAGCTCTCTCTCATAAGCTGTATGACAGTTGAAACACACTAAACCTAGAGAGAGAGGGAGGTGCTGATTTTGGAGAAAAGGAGGAGAATTTTCGAATTCTGGTCCTGCTCAAGCCACAGATCTACGGAGTCCTCACCAGTAGTAGATCTGAACAGCGTCGGGATACAGATCTGAAGATCTAATCTGGAGAACAGATTTCTTTCTCTTGCTCTTTCTTTGTTTTCGAATTTGTTTAGAAATTAGACTGCTAATTTCTATTTCCGCAGACAAATTCGTATTGCGTGGTTGAATTGAAGTTTGGAATTCAAACGCAAAAGATCGGAACAGAGACTACGGAGTTATGGTAAACCTTAAATCCATAATTCTTCATATTAAATTCATAGGAGCATGCTAGGGTTTTGAGAATTTGAATTGTGAGCAATATCCATAGATCCGATCCGGTTCAGTTTTGTTTTGGTGATTCGCTTCACGGAAAAACCCTACAATAAGAACCTAGGAATCTGGCAGATGGATGTCAAAACCACGTTTCTAAACGGGTACCTTGAAGAAGGTAGGGACATCTATATGCAACAGCCAGAAGGTTATGTGCAGAAAGGCGAAGAACATTTGGTTTGGAAGCTAAGGAAGTCGCTGTATGGACTTAAACAAGCTTCGCGGTCATGGAATCGGTGTTTTGATGAAGTGATTAAATCCTATGGATTTTCACAGTGTTCAAACGAGAGTTGCGTGTACCGTCTGTATGTCAGCGGAAGCGTGGTGTTCCTTGCACTTTATGTAGATGATATTCTCCTATTTGGCAACAATGTGGAAGTATTGTCAAGCATAAAGGGGTGGTTATCCGAGCAGTTTCATATGAAGGGCCTTGGGGAGGCAGGATACATCCTAGGGGTAAAAGTATTGTGGGAGCGCAATAAGAGGATGTTGACCTTGTCTCAAGGGTCATATGTAGATTGTTGGGAAATTATTCCTAAAATCTTCCTTAGGATTTCATTGTAAAAGGTTTTGTTGGATCAAACCTTACTAGATGGTCGATCGTTTGCTGAATTCTAGATAGTCTAGCATATCTTGTAATGTCCTGTATAGGTCATGTATTAAGTTGTAATAGACTAGTTTGCTAGAAGATTTCCCAGCAGACACCGGAGGATGCTATTTGCTGAAAAACATGTGATAGCAGAATGCTAAGGAATTAGCATTTGCTAACACTCAGCAGAATGCTAGAGAAGCTAGCAAATCAGAAGTCAAAGGCATCAAATCAGAACAACAGCGTGAGTACCAGCAGATCGCTAAGGATACACATCTAGCAGATCGTGTAGCAGAGCAAGATAGTCAAAAGCGAAGGCCATACTCCCGTTCTGACAAAAGTACACACAAAGGACAAAGCTTTCCCGAAGTAGTTCAGAAAGTACAGTACAATGCCAAAAGCGACCGAATAAGTCAAAACACTCTTGGACAAAGGAGAGATTCAAGTTTGAATCTCCATGTATAAAAGGAAGGTCCAAAAGTGAAAGAGACTACTGCTTCTATAACTACTGACATTCGCAAATAGCCTAAGTGTGAGATTCCTTTGACAAAGCGAACAAGTGAAAAGTAGTCAGTTGAGAGCTCGTGATAAAGAGTATTCAAAGCTTTCAACAACCAAGAGTGTCTTTCATTGAATATCTGACACTTCTTTTGGTAGATTCCTTAACTTCGGTTGAGAATCTTCAATCATTGGGATAACTTCCATCCTAGGAACATCCAACAGTCATTTCTGGAAAGGATTGACTCTGACGGGCATTAGCCGCAAATCTGAAGAGTTTAGAAGCAAACTATAAAAGCTTCACAACAGCGAAGGACAAATTACACGAAGGTTTAGCCCTTGACTTGGCCGTAGCTGTGACCTGAGAAGTACAAAATATTGGAGGATAGCTTTGTCGTGGCGGGGTCGAAAGTTCACTGCCTACTGCAAGTGTTCGGCAAATCCTTGTATTCTCGTATACTTTTATAGTGAAATTCTTAGTGATTCGGCTAAGGAGTGGACGTAGATATGTTTGGATCAAACCACTATAAACATTGGGTTCATTTACTGTTTTATTACTTACTGTTCTAAGTTGATTTGAAACCTAGCAACAGAGTTGCTACTGTATATCTGTGAAGAAACCTTAATCATAACTTGAGCTTAAATCATCTTCAAATATCGTAAAGTGCAAGTGACGTTTAATTATTCCACTGCAATTCATGTTTATATTCAAACGCGACAACTCTGATAAATCGGGACCAACAAGTGGTATCAGAGCAGGAGGTTGAAAGATCGACAGCTTCTGAGTCGCTTTAAGACCAGATCTATATTTTCCTTGCACTGTTACTTTTGTATATTGTTTGTCTAGCTCATGAATTCACTTAAGGCGTAAACAAAATGTTGAACCACTCACTTGGGAAGTATACCAAGGAGAACTTTACGTCATGGAAGAAGCTTGCTCTTATACAGCTTCAGAGCATACACCTTGAAATGGCAGATGTACTCAAAAGAGGTCCAATTAAATTAAGAAAGCTAACACTTTTGTAGGACCACCTGCTGCAGGAGAAGCACGAAGACCCCAAATAATTACTAAGCCTTTTGAAGAGTACACAACCGAGGACAAAAAGAGAGCTCAGTTGGAACATTTGGCAAAGAAACTAACCTATGACTCTCTACCAAAGTTGATGGCTGATAAAGCGCTTGAATTTGACACTGCCAAGGAAATGTGGGAATATGTCTGCCAGTCTTCCCAAGAAACAGACCAGATGAAACGTAACAAATTACAGGTAGCTGTTGATAAATACGAATCATTTTCTATGATTGCAGGTGAATCCATACAAGCTATGGAAGATTCAATACCGTTATAGGAGAGCTTCACAATCTGGGAAAGAAATATGAAAATGGGGAGATGAACCACAAGATTATTTCTAAGCTGTATCCAAGAGATGATTGGTTTGCTAAAATGACGAGCTTGAGTGAGAAGGACCTCAGCAACATGTCTACATCTGAGGTATTTGCTCTACTCAAAACTCACGAGTTTATTATACAACAATAAAAAAAAGAATGAAGCGACAGTGGCACAAGCGCCATCAACACTTGCTGCTAACTCTGAGGATCTAGCGTACTTCGCTAAGAAGGATTTCAACAAGAACAAGATGAAGAAGCCCTATCATAATCAAGAGAGATCTGCTCCAACAGCAAAGAAGGTTGTCACAACCTCAAGCTCTCAAACTGTTGATCTGAAGATCACTGAGCTGGAAGAGCAGATGAAGAAGCTTCAGAAGTTGATGATGGAGGCTAAAGCTGAGAAACAGGCTAAAGAAATCCAACAATCATCATCATCTACCCGCTCAGCAGAGCGAAAGCCTAGGACATGCTTTGAATGTGGTTCGCCAAAACACTTAAAGCATGAATGTCCGAAAGTTAGCAAGAAAGAGAGAGAGCGTATGAAGCAGAGGTTTGAAAGACGTGCTGTCAAAGCAGTCACCAGGGCGCTGCTAACAAGAACAGAGGCTCATGATATCCCTGAGAATGATGAAGAATATTACCTCTCTTCGGAAGAAGACGATGAAGAAGCCATGCTAGTCTTAATGGCAAATATTTTTTGATGATCAGTTCGCTGATGCTGATACCGAACAGAATGTTGAATCGGCTATAGCAGTCGATGATAATGAGGTACTATCCCGGAAAATGAACTAGATGATACCGATCCCTGGACATATGATGAAGTGGTATCTGATAAAGATGCGGACAAATGGTTGAGTGCCATGGATTCAGAAAAAGAATCCATTACTGCTATGGATGTATACCAGAAAACTGATTTGCTAGTTGGCCATTGTGCCATAGGGTGCAAATGGGTATACAAACAAAAGAAAGGATCGAATGGTGAAATTACAGCTTTTAAAGCAAGGCTGGTGGCGAAAGGTTATAGTCAGAAAGAAGGTGTAGACTATGACGAGACTTTCTCACCGGTAGCCATGCTTAAGTCCATTCGAATACTCCTGGCCATAGTAGCACATAAGAACCTAGAAATCTGGCAGATGGATGTCAAAACCGCGTTTCTAAACGGGTACCTTGAAGAAGGTAGGGACATCTATATGCAACAGCCAGAAGGTTATGTGCAGAAGGGCGAAGAACATTTGGTCTGGAAGCTAAGGAAGTCGTTGTATGGACTAAAACAAGCTTCGCGGTCATGGAATCTGTGTTTTGATGAAGTGATTAAATGCAATGGATTTTCACAATGTTCAAACGAGAGTTGCGTGTACCGTCTGTGTGTCAGCAGAAGTATGGTGTTCCTTGCACTTTATGTAGATGATATTCTCCTATTTGGCGACAATGTGGAAGTATCTTCAGGAATAAAGGGGTGGTTATCCGAGCAGTTTCATATGAAGGACCTTGGGGAGGCAGGATACATCCTAGGGATAAAAGTATTGCGGGAGCGCAATAAGAGGATGTTGACCTTGTCTCAAGGGTCATATGTGGATACTGTGATTGCCCGTTTCAACATGCATAATGTCAAGAAAGGTCTGTTACCCTTTAGACATGGCATACATCTTTCTAAGGATCAGTGTCCGGTGACACAAAAGGAGAAAGATGAGATGAGCAATGTGTCGTATGCATCGGTCGTTGGGAGCCTCATGTATGCAATGTTATGTATGAGGCCAGATATCTGCTTTGTTGTAGGCATGGTAGCGAGATACCAGTCTAACCCTGGACAGGCGCATTGGACCGCGGTAAAGCACATACTCAAATACTTGAAAAGGACAAGGGACTATTGTCTTGTTTATCAGTGTGAGGAGTTGTGCCCTGTGGGTTATACTGATTTGGATTTCCAGGCAGACCGAGACGAAAAGAAGTCCACCTCTGGCTATGTGTTTACATTGGGAGGTGGGGCCATATCATGGAGGAGTGCAAAGCAGAAGTGCATAACGGACTCCACCATGGAAGCCAAATATGTGGCAGCTTCTAAATCTTCAAAAGAAGCGGTATGCTTTTGAAACTTCCTTCTGGAGTTAGACGTGATTCCTAAGCTACCCAGAACCATCACGGTGTATTGTGATAATTCGGGAGCTGTGGCTAATTTAATGTAACCACGAACTCACATAGCAATAAAAAACATTGAACAGAAGTACCATATTATACGATAAATCGTAGCAAGGGGTGATGTGCTGATAGAGAAAATTGATACAAAAGATAATCTAGCGGATCCATTCACAAAAGCTCTGCCTCAGAAGGTTTACGAAATGCATGTGCGTAACCTTGGGCTGGGGGCAAAGCCAGCCACGTAGAATGCTGGATGTAATAGCTAGATTAGTTTAGACGCATTATACTTTGGAAAGAAAGTGTATAATGCTTTGAGTATAAGTGGGAGATTGATGGATTTATATACTGAAAAGTATTATGATTGGTATATTATGTACAAGTCTATTGGTTAATATACTGGTAATCATAAATGTTGTATGTTCATCTCCTGTCTGAATTAACAAACATGTGTCGCGAACGCTCTTATCCTCCTATCTCGTCGATAGGGAGATCATACAGTGTGTAGGAGATCACAGAAGATCGTATGGATTGTTTGACCTAGCGAGATATAAATAGTCATCACAGCTGAGACAGTTCTAGGATAAACTATCGGTGTAGGCTGCAGCATATGCGGATAAGCATCTTATCTTGGATGCCTTGGTATGCTGGTGTGGGGCGCACATTGATGAGGACCTAAGTCGAGATTGATTCTTTCATCTGACATTAAAAGAATCTAGATCTCTTTGACTCGATGAGATCTTAAGCCTATATGAAGATACAGAAGTATACATGGATTTTGTATCACTTTGAGTTGCAGTGAAAGGCTCTAGTTGAGCCTGTACATCTGTAGTCTTGGGTGATAGCAATTTGTGTATAACTGTCTGGTATCTGAACTAGGTAACCACATCCAATATAGGATGGTGACATTCCCTGAGCAGCTCAAAAGTTTCGTTATGCTAAAGTCTTGCAGGCTAATTAAGTTCAAGCATAAGTGAAAAGGTTTGAGTGGATTGACTCATGAATAAAAGATGTTAATTAATTAAATAGCTTGTCAAAGCTTAAATTAATTAACAAATGTCTGTAATCTTAAATGTGGAGAAAAACCGAGTCCAATGCAACCCGTACCTCAAAACGTGGTAGCAAATGGGTAGGGCAGTATTGATTCTCTGGTGGCATGAATCAATATTAATTAATTAATTATATTCTGGGGTGAAAATGGGAATTAATTAATTGATAGGCCATTTTTGCTATTTGCATTCTGGTCCCTGGTCTGGCCCATGATAACTCAAGCCCAATAGGAGTCTAGAATTTCCTATAAATAGGCCTCAGTTTCTCAGATCTCAACATGTCACAAGATCATAAGTTGCACACAGCAAACCAGGAATTTGGGAGCTGTGGTTATAGACTAAGATCTACAAACGAGGAGGAAATTCTATTTCTCAACCGGTCAAGGGATCTGATAGAGAATCTTCACCAGATTTTTAGATCGAGTTGGGATACAGATCAGATTAGGAAGATTTTTCTTCTTCTCTCTCTCCTTGTTTTTCGAAAATAATCTTATTTTCATAAATTAATTTCCTCAATCTGTTAGGAAATTAAATCATTGTGCGTGGGAAAAGATCTAGAGGAATCTTCGCGCACGTGTTCTTCAGGTTTCATCAATCCAGGTATTCCGCATAAACCCTCTTATGCATAATAATATAGGAGCATGCTAGGATTAATCATTAGGCATAGATAATTATTTTTGATATTCCAATTAACGATCCTTGGCAAATGGACTTCGTGATTCAGTTCTCAAATCCCTTCACCGGTCACACAAAGCAGTCAAGATAAACCACTTATGGACTTGTGTGCCGCAGCCTAAACCGACAGCCAAACCAGAAACTGTCTCAGCTGTGATAACTGTTTATATCTTGTTAGGTCAAACGATCTATACGATCTTCTATGATCTCTTACACACCGTATGATCTCCCTATCGACGAGATAATTGGATGTGTTTGTTTGCATCGTATGATTGTTAATTCAGACCGGAGTTGTTTATTGCAAGTCATTAATGATTACCAGTATATCTAACATAACGTTTCCAATATACCAATCATAATGCTTTTATGTATACAATTCCAACAGCGTGGCCACCGGCAAGCGTGGTGCGGTGGCTCTGGGACAGCGATGCGGGGAGGTAAAATCCTGGCCAGGACGTCGAGCGGCAACGGGCTAGGCGCAACCGAGAGTTGTATAACAAGTTGCAGAGTTTGAGGCAGGGTACCCGAAGTGTGGATGAGTACTACAAAGAGATGGAAGTGGCTATGATCCGAGCTAATGTAGTAGAGGATAGAGAGGCGACTATGGCTAGGTTTCTGGTTGGTCTAAATTGGGGGATCCGGAATACAGTGGAGCTGCATCATTATGTTGAGCTGGATGACATGGTCCACATGGCAATCAAGATTGAGGGACAGCTCAAGAGGAGGGGCAACGACAGTAGTTCGAGGCAGAATTCTACAGGCTGGAGGGAATACCAGATTGGAAGTGGTTCAACACCTAAGCGAGCTCTGTGGAAGAAGGAGGAGGAGGAGCCTCGAGGGGAGGAGAAGCCGTTTGTGAAGCCCAGATCAGACTCCGCAGCTCAAGGTAAATCCATTACCACTAATTGTCGTAATAGAGATTGCAAGTGCTATAAGTGTCATGGTTTTGGACATGTTGCTAATAATTGCCCAAATTGGAGAGTCATGGTGATTCGAGATGATGGAGAGATTATGACTGATGAAGAGACTGACCCGGAGATGCCTGATTTGGATGATCCTGAGGAAAAAGTAGAAGAAATTGAGGTGCCTGCAGCGCTGAATTTTGTGATGAGAAGGGCTTTGAATGCACAGCCTGCAGCAAAGATGTTGAGCAGAGGGAGAATATCTTTCATACACGTTGTCATATCAACGATAAGGTCTGCAGCATGATTATAGATGGAGGCAGCTGCACCAACATGGCGAGTCAGTCGATAGTGACAAAGTTAGGGTTACAGATGATGAAGCACCCTAGGCCGTATAAGTTGCAGTGGCTGAATGCTAGTGGCGTCATCAAAGTGACAAAGCAAGTCAAGGTGCCATTCCGAATATGGGCATATGAAGATGAAGTTTTGTGTGATGTGATTCCCATGCAGGCAAGCCACATACTTTTGGGGCGTCCGTGGTAGTTCGATAGGCGCGTGAAGCATGATGGCTTCACGAACAAGTATTCCTTCGACTACAAGCAGAAAAAGATCTCACTTGTTCCTCTGACCCCTAAACAAGTCTATGAGGATCAAGTCCAGTTGCAGAAGGATTCGGGCCAAGAGGTGCAGCCACGAGAACACAAGGAGAAAGGGGTGGTGCAACAATCTTTTCTAGCTAGGGTTGGGGATCTGAAGTGGGCGGTTCAGGAGGAGAAAGCACTGGTGTTGCTGATCTACAAGGAGAAGATAATTTTAACTAACATTCCTGATTCTCTACCCCCTTCTGTTTCCTCTCTTTTGCAGGATTTTATGGATGTTTTTTCCAGATGATACCCCAGCCGGGCTGCCACCCATTCGTGGCATTGAGCATCAGATAGATTTCGTGCTGGGAGCAACCTTTCCAAATAGACCAGCTTACCAAACCAGCTCGGAGGAGACGAGGAGTTGGAGAGGCAGATTGGAGAGTCGCTGGCCAAAGGGCACGTGAGGGAGAGTTTGAGTCCTTGTGCAGTTCCAGTTTTGCTAGTGCCCAAGAAGGACTCGACCATGAGGATGTGTTGTGACTGCCGAGCTATCAACAACATTACGGTTAAGTATCGCCATCCTATCCCTCATTTAGATGATATGTTAGATGAATTATATGGTGCTTGTGTGTTTTCTTAGATAGATCTGCGAAGTGGATATCATCAGATTAGAATTAAGGAGGGAGATGAGTGGAAAACTGCTTTAAAAACCAAACTTGGGTTGTATGAGTGGTTAGTCATGCCTTTTGGTTTAACCAATGCTCCTAGTACTTTTATGCGTCTTATGAACCATGTTTTGAGAGCTTTTATTGGCAGATTTGTTGTGTTTTATTTTGATGACATTCTGATTTATTGTAGGAGTTATGATGAGCACTTTGAACATTTGAAGTTTGTTTTGGATTTGCTTCGCATGGAAAGATTGTTTGCTAACATGAAGAAGTGCATCTTTTGCACGAATAAGTTGGTGTTTTTTGGTTTTGTTGTTAGTGCTGACGGAGTACAGGTGGATGAAGAAAAGATTCGAGCAATCAAGGAGTGGCCGCAACCTAAGAATGTTGGCAATGTTCACAGCTTTCACGGACTTGCCAGCTTTTATAGGCGTTTTGTACCCCATTTCAGCAGCATTGCAGCCCCATTAACTGAAGTGATTAAGAAGACTGTGGAGTTCAGATGGGGAGAAGAGCAAGAGAAGGGTTTTGAGTTGCTGAAGAACAAGTTGACCCATGCCCCGGTATTATCTCTTCCTAACTTTTCTAAGACATTTGAGATTGAATGTGATGCTTCTGGGGTTGGTATTGGTGCAGTTTTGATGCAAGAGAAGAGGCCCGTGGCGTACTTCAGTGAGAAGCTGAACGGTGCAACGCTGAATTATCCTACATATGATAAGGAGATGTACGCCTTGGTGAGAGCCTTAAAAACGTGGCAGCACTATTTGTGGGCTAAGGAGTTCATCATTCACACCGATTATGAGTCGCTGAAGCATCTGAAGGGGCAACATAAGCTGAACAAGAGGCATGCAAGATGGATGGAGTTTGTAGAGACTTTTCCTTATGTCATCAAGTACAAGCAAGGTAAGGAAAATGTGATGGCTGATGCACTGTCTCGCAGGTATGCCTTGATCTCTACTTTAGATGCTAAGTTGCTTGGGTTTGAATGCATTAAGAGTCTGTATGCATCTGATGAGGATTTTGGTGACATTTATGCTGCATGTGAGACATCTGCTAGTGGTGAATATTTTAGACATGATGGGTTTCTGTTTAGGAGAAATAAATTGTGCATTCCTAGGTGTTCTCTACGAGAGTTATTATTGTTAGAGTCTCATGGAGGTGTTTTAATGGGTCACTTTGGTATTGCTAAGACTTTGGCTGTGTTGCATGAGCATTTCTTTTGGCCTCGCATGAAATGTGATGTTGAGAGGATCTGTGGTAGATGTATTACTTGTAAACAAGCTAAGTCTAGGTCTAGTTCCCATGGATTGTATACTCCTTTACCGATTCCTACTGCACCTTGGATTGATATTTCTATGGATTTTGTGCTAGGTTTGCCACGTACTGTGCGTTGTAGTGATTCTATATTTGTTGTTGTTGATAGGTTTTCTAAGATGGCACATTTTATTCCTTGTCATAAATCTGATGATGCATCTCATGTTACTAATTTGTTCTTTAGGGAAGTTGTGAGATTGCATGGTATTCCTAGGACAATTGTTTCTGATAGAGATTCTAAGTTCTTGAGTTACTTCTGGAAGACTTTGTGGTGTAAGTTAGGAACTAAACTGTTGTTTTCTACTACTTGTCATCCACAAACTGATGGTCAAACTGAAGTAGTTAATAAGACTTTATCTGCTTTGTTGAGAGTTGTGCTTAAGAAGAATATTAAGAATTGGGAAGAATGTTTGCCTCATGTTGAGTTTGCTTATAATCGTGCAGTTCATTCTGCTACTCAGTTTTCTCCTTTTGAGGTTGTGTATGGGTTTAATCCTTTAACTCCTTTAGATTTATCTCCTTTACCTGTGCAAGAGTTTACTAACCTTGATGGGCAGAAACGAGCTAATTTTGTGAAGCATATTCATGAGAAGGCTAGGCAGAACATTGAGTCCTGTACCAACGCGAGATTCTTGGAGGATGAATATGTAAGAAACCACAGATCCAAGAGTGAAATTGTCCTCCACGAGCTTGAGGACAAGGACGCAATTCAATCAGGAAAGCCCAGTGCAGTGGTAAATCCACCTATAACAGGTGAGGCTATACCAACACTGTCACTAATGCAAGGTATGGGACCAACGCGTACTGTGCCAACTACTGACATTGTTCAGATGCCTCGTCGCAGTGTGAGGGTTATCCACCAACCCGAAAGGTATATGTTCGTGGTAAAGTCTTCTAAATTGATCCTGGAAAACGGACTGGATGATACCAATCCCTGGACATATGACGAGGCGGTATCTGATAAAGATGCAGACAAATGGCTGATCGCCATGGATTCAGAAATAGAATCGATTACGGCTATGGATGTATACCAGAAAATTGATTTGCCAGATGGCTGTCGAGCCATAGGGTGCAAATGGGTATACAAAAGAAAGAAAGGAGTGACTGGTGAAATTACAGCTTTCAAAGCAAGGTTGGTGGCGAAGGTTTATAGTCAGAACGAAGGTGTAGACCATTGTTTAGTTTGATTTATTTGCATAGGTGAAAAAGCTTTGTGAGGACTTAACGAGACTAGAGATTAGCTGCTATAAAGATAGCCCAAAGTAGAGCACGGTTCATGTTTGATGGATTTATATACTGAAAGCATTATAATTGGTATATTATGTACAGGGTCGATTGGTTAATATACTGGGAATCATAAATGTGGTATGTTCATCTCCTGTCATAATTAACAAACATGTTCAGCAAACGCAATTATCCTCTTATGTCGTTGATAGGGAGATCATACGGTGTGTAGAAGATCACGGAAGATCGTATGGATCGTTTGACCTAGCGAGATATAAATGGTTATCACAGCTGAGATAGTTCTAAGATAAACTTTTGGTGTAGGCTGCAGCATAAGCAAAAATAAGCATCTTATCTTGCATGGCTGGTATGCTGGTGTGGGGCACACATTGATAGGGACCTAAGTCGAGATCGATTCTTTTATCTGACATTAAAAGAATGTAGATCTCTATGGCTTGATGAGATCCTAAGCCTACATGAAGATACCTAAGTATGTACAAATTGTGTATTACTTTGAGTTGCAGTGAAAGGCTCTAGTTGAGCTTGTATATCTGTATCTTGGGTAATTGAAGTTTGTGTATGATTGTCTGGTATTGGAACTAGGTAACCACATCCAGTATAGGATGGTGGCATTCCCTGTACAACTCAAAAGGTTCGTTATGCTAAAGTCCTGTATGCTGATTTAGTTCAAGCATAAGTGAAAATGTTTGAGTGGATTGATTCAGTAATATAAGATGTTAATTAATTAAATAGCTTGTTAGAGCTTAAATTAATTAACGAATATTTGTAACCTTAAATGTGGGGATATACCGAGCCCATGCAACCCGTACCTCAAAACGTGGTAGCAAATAGGTAGGACAGTATTGATTCTCTGGTGGAATGAATCAATATTAATTAATTAATTATATTCTGGGTTGAATATGGGAATTAATTAATTGATAGGCCTCATTTGCTATTTGCATTCTGGTCCCTTGTGTGGCCCATGAAACTCAAGCCCAATAGAAGTCCAGTATTTTCCCATAAATAGGCCTCAGCTCCTCAGATCTCAACACACCACAAGATCATAAGTTGCACACAGCAAACCAGGTTTTGGGAGCTGTGGTGAACGACTAGATCTGAGAAATGAGGAGGAAATTTTGCTTCTCAACCGGGCAAGAAATCTGAAGGGAATCTTCACCAAATATTCAGATTGAGTTGGGATACAGATCAGAAGATCAGATCAGGAGGATTTTTCTTCTCTCTCTCTCTCTCCTTGTTTCTGAAAATAATTATTTTATTTTCATAAGATTTATTTCCTCAATCTGTTAGGAATTAAATCTTTGTGCGTGGGAAAGGTCAAGAGGAATCTCCGCGCACTCGTTCTTCAGGGTTTCACAATCCAGATATTTCGCATAAACCCCCTCATGCATATTCAATGGGAACATGCTAGGATTAATCATAGGCATAGCAATTTATTTTAGATACTCCAATTAACGATCCTTGGCAAACGGACTTCGTGATTCAGTTCACGAATCTCTTCAATTGGTATCAAAGCCAGGTTGAATTAATTGGCTCTATTGGAAAATTAATATTGCCTATGATCTGCATGATAATTATTATTGAATGATTGTATGGGCTTTGGATTGTAGGTTCATGTTTTTTTGTCCTCGTGGTTCTCGGGTTAATCCACCCTTTTATATGGATTCGTTTTTCACCCACGAGATAAATTCGTGGTTAGATTAGATTTTAGAATGAAATTAGATATT
This sequence comes from Plectranthus barbatus, assembly GCA_026898455.1. Classification (NCBI taxonomy): domain Eukaryota; kingdom Viridiplantae; phylum Streptophyta; class Magnoliopsida; order Lamiales; family Lamiaceae; genus Plectranthus; species Plectranthus barbatus. The sequence goes on from JAPKLW010000356.1 coordinate 536,048, forward strand.
GCAAATGTAATATTTTATTTCAAAAAATTAAATCTTTAAAATGAAGAACGAAGAATGCGAAGAACAAGAAAAATGCGAGCCGGATGCGTGAAAACCCTAGGTTTTTGCATGGTTTGCACGAGCTTCCGATTCTGTTCTTGCGTGATTCCGGTGAGTCACGGAGGTCGACAGTGGAGAAGAAAAGTGAACGGCGGTTCGGGCGATGGTCGGGGCAAGCCGGGGAGGCGGCATGCAAAAAGGGCAATGGTCGGAGGAGGCAGCATCGCGGGCTGCAACCATGCATGTAAGTGCATGGCTATTGCACATGTCGGGAGCCCTCACAGCAGCGGTGAGTCGCCGGCGGTAGTGGTTCGCCGGTGGTGGCTCGTTGGGCCAAGTTCTCGCGGGCTATTGGGCTTGCAATGTGTGCCCAGGCCTGCGATTTGGTTAACTGGCCATGTTGTCCAATTTTCTGATGGATCAAATCTTGGAGGCCCAGATTCAGAAAATAAATTCAGATCACAGTCCAAGTAGTGGGAGCCCAATCAAAGATCTGTATAATTATTTTCAACTTGTAATAGTTAGAATTAATTTTATTTTGTATCATGGGGCCACGAGGACATTTTTTATTTGTTTTATTATCTGTCTTCGCATGATATATGTGTTTAATTTAATTGCGCAGCATATAAGCATGTTTTAGATAATAGGAGCATGTTTACTGCTTTTGTTTACAGCTTTAAAGTATGCTATGTGATTTACTTTATGTAATTAATTATAACTATAAATTCGGGTTCATGCAATGCATGATAGAATTTTAGCAATGTTATAATTATGGCTACATAAAATAATCTGTGCAATTGAACCTTATGAACTAAAAAATTACTAATCTCAAAATTTAGTAAGACCTCCACAAAGCGATCCTTTATTGGAAGTGGGTAATTTATTAGGTAAACGTCTACATGTGTAGCTTACTTAATTTATTATTGATAAGTTCTAATAGATATGATTTCTTAAAGCAAACATTTATTTCATGTGAGAAGTGGGAGTTCATGCGTAAACGTCTACATGTGTAGCTTGCATATTGAATTTTCATAAGTTCTCTAGGGATTGAATTAAATGAGACAGCCTTGTTATAGGGATCGGGTGTGTTCAAATAGATCTATATATGGGAGGGTTGGCTTTGGTGGTAAGCTAGCTTAGATGTTATCCAGAGTATAACTTATTTGTGATGTCCCTGCTCAGTAGGATAATATGGTCTTAAGTTAGTCTCCAATTATTAATTCCATTTTGTCTAAGGAACCCGAGAATGGATAGGAATTAAAGGACTGGAATTGAAAGATGCGGTCTGGTTAAGTGTTTTGTTGTAAACGTCCACATGTGTTGCTTGCAATAGTAATACTTAGGCAAATTGGAGGAAACATTAATATTGCTTTATCATAAGGTTTCAATATTTAATTGTTTCAATAGTTTGCGACTATGTTTTAAATTCTGCTTTAATTTATTATTTTAAGACATGTCGATTCATATTGTAAAAACCTCTTAGCACTAAACCCTTTAACAGGTCCCAATTTTCCTGAATGGAAGTTTTTCTTCATGGAAATACTCTGTACTGCAAAACATGTCTATGTACTTTACATGGACCCACTGTCTCCTCAGTATAAGAACTATACTGGTTATGAGCGAGAGTTCTATGACAGATGGGTAACTTCTGATGAGTTTGCCTGCAGACTCATCATGAACAGTCTGTCTAGAGAATTAAAGCTCAAGTACAAGAAATACCGAACTGCTGTTGAGATATGGAGGGACCTTGTGAAAGTATATGGGAAGGTGAGACAAAGTATCAGTTATGATCTTGTGAAGGACCTGGTTTGCAAAAAAATGACTGAAGGGAGTTCGTTGGTTCTGCATTTCATCAGTATGATGAGAATCATGAGAAAGTACAGAAAGAGAGGTGGACAAATTAATAAGCGGGCATAAATAAACATTGTCCTGCACTCTCTATCTTATTCTTGTGGTGATTTCATCAAATCTCTCGGTGCCAGGCACGAGTTTCCTCTTCATGAGTTACTTAGGGCCCTGTTGCGAGAGAAATCTAACATGACATCATTTGAGTTTGCTCCAACTTTGTCAGCTTTTGACAAGGCAGTTGCTGAAGCAAAAGAAATGCTTAAAAAGTTAGATGAAATCGTTGAGGCAGAAATTATCACCAGGCCATGCAAACGCAAGCGAAGTGAAGTAAATTGTCTAGAGCCTAGCACGGGTAGACAAGGTACGTCATGTGCATTTATAACGGAAACATGTTTAGCATCAGTTTCTACCCATTCTTGGGTAGTGGATACTGGAGCTATGGATCATGTTTGTTATACTTTGCAGGGGTTCCGGCCGACAAGGCACCTCAATGGGCAGCGGAGAGCGAGTCTCAGCAGTAGCCATTGGAGATTTCACTTTATGCTTTGAAAGCAATGTTTTGATTTTGAGAGATGTTTTATATGTGCCGATTTTTTGGCGGAACTTAATTTCAGTTTCCAATTTATTTAATGATGGATATTAAGTCATTTTTGATAGTGGAGTTTCTATCATTGGTAATAACGGTGTTATCTGTCATGGTAAACTGATTAACTCTCTCTATATCATTGATTGTATGCATAAATCTTCCGTGAATGTTGCAAACTCATCCAATAATAATAATCATTTAAAGAGATAGTTTTCTTCCGATGAGGATCAAACATATCTCTGGCACTTGAGACTAGGTAACATCAATCTAAAGAGGATTAAAAGATTAGCATGCGATGGGCTCTTGGATTCTTTTCAAGTGGTACCGCATCAAATCTGTGAATCCTGTATAGAGGGAAAGATGATGACCAAGACTTTTAAGGTAAGTCAGTCTCGAGCACAGGATGTGTTAGAATTGATCCACTCTCACTTATGTGGACCAATGTTCATGCAAGCTCCTGGAGGTTATGAGTACTTTGCCACATTCATTGACGATTACTCAAGATTCAAATATGTTTATTTGCTTCGCCATAAGTCTGAATGCTTTGAGAAATTCAAAGAATTTAGGACCGAGGTAGAAAAGAAGCTAGGTAAGACTATCAAAACACTACGATCAGATCGTGGTGTAGAATACCTCAGTAACGAGTTCTTGCAGTACTTGTCAGATAACGAGATTACATCCCAGTGGACTGCTCCAGGAACCAATCAATAAAATGGTGTAGCGGAAAGAAGAAATAGAACTCTCTTGGAAATGGTCAGGTCGATGATGAGTTATGCAAGCTTGCCTATTTCATTTTGGGGATATGCCTTGGAAACAGCGGCCTACTTGCTTAACCTGGTACCTTCTAAATCAATTCCTAAAACACCTTTCGAACTCTGGTATGGGCGACAGCCAAGTTTGAACAGAGTGAGGGTTTGGGGTTGTCCAGCATATGTGCTGACAAAGGAACCTGATAAGTTAGAAAGTAGGTGTAAGCTGATGATGTTTGTAGGAAATCCCAGGCAAACAAAAAGTGGTTATTTCTATTGTCCAGAGAATTAGAAAGTCGTTTCCAGTACCAACGTGAGATTCTTGGAGGATGAATATGTAAGAAACCACAGATCCAAGAGTGAAATTGTCCTCCACGAGCTTGAGGACAAGGAAGCAATTCCATCAGGAAAGCCCAATGCAGTGGTAAATCCACCTATAACAGGTGAGGCTATACCAACACTGCCACTAATGCAAGGTATCGGACCAACGCGTACTGTGACAACTACTGACATGGTTCAGATGCCTCGTCACAGTGTGAGGGTTATCCACCAACCCGAAAGGTATATGTCCGTGGGAGAGTCTTCTGACTTAATCCTAGAAAACGGACTGGATGATACCGATCCCTGGACATATGACGAGGCGGTATCTGATAAAGATGCAGACAAATGGCTGATCACCATGGATTCGGAAATAGAATCAATTATGGCTATGGATGTATACCAGAAAATTGATTTTCCAGATGGCTGTCGAGCCATAGGGTGCAAATGGGTATACAAAAGAAAGAAAGGAGTGACTGGTGAAATTACAGCTTTTAAAGCAAGGCTGGTGGCAAAGGTTTATAGTCAGAACGAAGGTGTAGACTATGATGAGACCTTCTCACCTGTAGCCATGCATAAGTCCATTCGTATACTCCTAGCCATAGCAGCACATAAGGACCTAGAAATCTGGCAGATGGATGTCAAAACCGCATTTCTAAACGGGTACCTTAAAGAAGGTAGGGACATCTATATGCAACAACCAGAAGGTTATGTGCAGAAGGGTGAAGAATGGTCAGGAAGCTAAGGAAGTCGCTGTATGGACTTAAACAAGCTTCGCTGTCATGGAATCTGCATTTTGATGAAGTGATTAAATCCTATGGATTTTCACAATGCTCAAACGAGAATTGCGTGTACCGTCTATGTGTCAGCGGAAGCGTGGTGTTCCTTGAACTTTATGTAGATAATATTCTCCTATTTGGCGACAATGTGGAAGTATTGTCGGGCATAAAGGGGTGGTTATCGGAGCAGTTTCATATGAAGAACCTTGGGGAGGCAGGATACATCCTAAGGGTAAAAGTATTGCGGGAGCGCAATAAGAGGATGCTAACCTTGTCTAAAGGGTCATATGCGGATACTGTGATTGCCCGTTTCAGCATGCAAACTGCCAAGAAAGGTCTGTTACCCTTCAGACATGGCATATATCTTTCCAAGGATCAGTGTCCAGTGATACAATGGGAGAAAGATGAAATGAGGAATGTGCCGTATGCATCGGCCGTGGGGAGCCTCATGTATGCAATGCTATGTACGAGGCCAGATATCTGCTTTGTTGTAGGCATGGTAGCGAGATACCAGTCTAACCCTGGACAGGCGCATTGGACCGCGGTAAAGCACATACTCAAATACCTGAAAAGGACTAGAGATTATTGTCTCGTCTATCAGTGTGAGAAGTTGTGCCTTGTGGGTTATACTAATTTGGATTTCTAGGCAGACCGAGACGAAAAGAAGTCCACCTCTGTCTATGTCTTTACATTGGGAGGTGGGGCCATATCATGGAGGAGTGCAAAGCAGAAGTGCATTGCGGACTCCACAATGGAAGCAGAATATGTGGCAGCTTTTGAAGCTTTTAAAGAAGCAGTATGGTTTCAAAACTTCCTTCTGGAGTTGGACGTGATTTCTAAGCTACCCAAGACAATCATGATATATTGTGATGATTCGGGAGCTGTGGTTAATTCAAAGGAACCACAAACTCACAGAGCTACAAAACACATTGAAAAGAAGTACCATATTATACGAGAAATCGTATCAAGGGGTGACGTGCTAGTAGAGAATATTGATACAAGAAATAATCTAGCGGATCCATTCACAAAGGCTCTGCCTCAGAAGGTCTAAGAGATGCATGTATGTAACCTTGGGCTGAGGACAAAGCTATCCACGTAATATGTTTAATGTAATAGCTAGATTAGTTTAGACGCATTATACACTGGAAAGCACCTGTATAATGCTTTGAGTATAAGTGGGAGGTTGATGGATTTATATACTGAAAGCATTATGATTGTATATTATGTACAAGGTCGATTGGTTAATATACTGGGAATCATAAATGTTGTATGTTCATCTCTTATCTGAATTAACAAACATGTGTCGTAAATGCAATTATCCTCTTATCTCGTCGATAGGGAGATCATACGGTGTGTAGAAGATCATGGAAGATTGTATGGATCGTTTGACCTAGCGAGATATAAATGGTTATCACAGCTTAGACAGTTCCAGGATAAACTGTTGGTGTAGGTTGCAGCATACGCAGTAATAAGCATCTTATCTTGGATGGATTGGTATGCTGGTGTGGGGCACACATTGATAAGGACCTAAGTCTAGATCGATTCTTTTATCTGACATTAAAAGAATCTAGATCTCTATGGCTTGATGAGATCCTAAGCCTACATGAAGGTACAGAAGTATATACAGATTGTGTATTACTTTGAGTTGCATTGAAAGGCTCTAGTTGAGCTTCTATATCTGTATCTTGGGTAATAGCAGTTTGTATATGAATGTCTGGTACTGGAACTAGGTAACCACATCCAGTATAGGACGGTGACATTCCCTGAACAGCTCAAAAGGTACGTTATGCTAAAGAACTGCAGGCTGATTAAGTTCAAGCATAAGTGAAAAGGTTTGAGTGGATTGATTCAGGAATATAAGATGTTAATTAATTAAATAGCTTGTCAGAGCTTAAATTAATTAACGAATGTCTGTAACCTTAAATGTGGGGATATACCGAGCCCATGCAACTCGTACCTCAAAATGTGGTAGCAAATAGGTAGGACATTATTGATTCTCTGGTGGAATGAATCAATATTAATTAATTAATTATATTCTGGGTTGAATATGGGAATTTATTAATTTATAGGCCTTATTTGTTATTAGCGTTCTGGTCCCTTGTTTGGCCCATGAAACTCAAGCCCAATAGAAGTCCAGTATTTTCCCATAAATAGGCCTCAGTTCCTCAGATCTCAACACACCACAAGATCATAAGTTGCACACAGCAAATCAGGTTTTGGGAGCTGTGGTGATCGACTAGATCTGAGAAACGAGGAGGAGATTCTGCTTCTCAACCGGGCAAGGAATCTGAAGGGAATCTTCACCAGATATTCAGGTTGATTTGGGATACAGATCATAAGATCAGATCAGGAGGATTTTTCTTCTCTCTCTCTCGCTCCTTGTTTTCGAAAATTATTGTTTTATTTTCATAAGATTTGTTTCCTCAATCTGTTAGGAATTAAATCTTTATGTGTGGGAAAGATCAAGAGGAATCTCCGCTCACTCGTTCTTCAGGGTTTCGCAATCCAGGTATTCCGCATAAACCCCCTTATGCATATTCAATAGGAGCATTCTAGGATTAATCATAGGCATATAAATTTATTATTTATACTCCAATTAACGATCCTTGGCAAACGGACTTCGTGATTCAGTTCACAAATCCCTTCACTGTTGATGTTAACTATGTGAACCATGGGAGCTGATCAAACATTTAGACCACCTTGGTGCTCAATGAGGTTAATTATTCAAATAGTGGTTACCAAAATAACTACCGTGTAGGGTATTAAGGGAATCAACTGCATAATCCACAAGCAAATAGAAACCACTCTGATTTCTCTTATGTCGACCTAAATAGTGCTAAACAACCTTCGTAGTCTGGGTTTACTATGCAAAATGGTATGATTGTGGATCCCAAAAAGCCTAATATTGAGGATATTCCTGCCAAATTTATGTAGGGTTCCAACACGAGATTGGAAAGGTGGAGCAAGAATTTAGGGGGACGAGTAATCAGTGAAAAATGTGTCAAAGCACATGTAGATGTTTGTACATTAAAACCTGCCGGTGGAAGTTCTGCAGCCTCTGGATGAGCATAGGAGAAGCCAGATGGCTTTTTAGCCTCCTTGTCTGAAAATTGTTTTGATATCCTTCTTTTTTCACATTATTAGCATCAACAACGGGATCGACTTGTACTTGTGCAACAATAGCTATGGAACCACCAGCAGAGAGCTTGTACAGGTCTCCATGAAGCTTCAGTTTCTCTATCTTCAGGAAATCATCTCCCTCAGTCTTCTCCACAGCCTTGGCATGGTACTTCCTCAGATTGGACAACTTGTGAGTATGCAGAGCTATCTTCTTGAATAGCTTCATAACATTCTGCACTGACTCGCTCATAATAGATCATCTCGATGAATTATCCACCAACTCCTTGGTGTGCTCATTCATTTCGTTATCGAAGATGTGGGTGTGCTCCTCTGTATCAATGTCTTGTCCTGGAAAAGCTCGCAGTAGATCGTTGTACATTGTCCAAGCCTAAAAAAAGAGATTTGGTAGCCTTCTGGAGGAACTGTGTGATGGCTGCCTTCTTCTAAATAACCACCATGGGTAAAAGAAATTTAAGATAAATTATGCTCTCAAATCCTCCCACATCTGGATCATGATGAAATCCAGGCCCACATACCAAGACCGGGCCTGGTCCCTCAAAGAAAATGAGAAAATCTCATTTGGATGGCATCCTAGCTGACTCCATTTTGCTCGATGGTGTCGCACACGTTCACAAATATCCCAAGATGCACGTATGGATCCTCCACAACATTCCCTCCAAATTGGTTTTTTGAAACAATCTGAATTAATCCGGTCTTTGGCTCAAAGTTATTGGTGTTGATGCCAACAGTGAATCCATCATTACCAAGCTATGGTGGGTATCTCCTCACCATGGCATTCTGCTCTTAATCCTATATCTAGTCCTACTGCACCACAATCTCATTCTAATTTCCCAATGCAGCTACTCTTTCAATCATCAGCTCTCTCATCTTCTCCCGCATCCGGTGAACCTCCTAAATCAGTAATAGTGCATGATCGGCTGTCATTTGCAATCCCTCAGATTGGGGATTGAGATTTTGATCTTTTGGTGGGTTGTGATCATCCTGTGGAATCTGGTTGTACTCTATTTGATTTGTTGTGCTGCTCTTTTCTTGCTTCTTGTTCCCTTTCTTGTTATTTCTCTTTCTACAGGATGCCTCAATTTATAGGTCAAAGACTTCAAGCTATTATCCCTTAGCTCTTGTGTTCATGCAAATCTTGAGAGAAGAATAATTTAAATATTAGTCGGTGTTGACAGACACAATGAGTATTGATCCATTCATGAAAACTTATGCGTTGATCGTGTTGGGTTTTGTATACTAAAAGCATGTATTGAAATGTGTATACCTATGACTTATCTCATATCTGTAAACAAACACACTTTCTTGAACAATGAAATCATCTTATCTCATTAATAGGGAGATCATACGGAGTGTAGGAGATCGCAGGAGACCGTATGAATCGTTTGACTTAGCATGATATAAACAATTTTATCACAGTCACAACAACATTGAGGATTAGTATGTTACTGTAGGCTGCAGCATAGTCGGAAAGAAGTGATTTGTCTTGATCACTTGATAAGCTGGTACGTGCGGTTGCGTATTGATAGGACCACAGTGAGATGTGTTCTTCTGTCTGAATTAAGAAGAAACAAGATCTCGTTACTTGGTTGAGTCTGAATTCTAGCGAAGGTTTAGAAGTACGCATGAGGTTTATGTCACTTTGACTTGCCATGCTGGAGAGCCTGATTAACGTGCTCGTATATCTGCATCTTGGGTGACAACAACTTGTGTAGAACGTTCTGATGACTAGAGTTAGCTTACCATATCTGAGTATTAGGATGGGGATATTTACTGAAGAGCTTAATTAGGTTCGTCGTGTTGAATTCCAGCAGGCTAATTAAGTTCAAGCACATATGATAATGTTAGCATGGTACTATTCAAGATAAATGATATTAATTAATTATGTGAAGCTTTTCAGAAGCTCTACTTAATTAATCAATGTCCAGTAACCTTAAATATGGGGATTTACCTAGTCGATGCAATCCGTTCTGATAACGTGATAATAAAGGGGTAGGTTAGTATTTATTCTCTGGTGGAATGAATTAATATTAATTAATTATGTATTGGGCTATGGACATGGAAATTAATTAATGCATAGGCCCACATTATTATTTGTATCAGGTCTCAGGTCTGGCCTAACAAACTTCTTAAAGGAGCCCATTAGGGTTTTAACCCTAGTATTATAAATAGTCCATTCTCTCCTCAAATTTCATACGTTGAAAAACACATAAACCCTAGAGAGAGAGGCAAGGAGCGGTGCCAACTGTGCAGCGGGAGGAGATTTTTCGACCCTGTCCTGTGAAGTGCAATCCTGTGGAATTCTCACCAGTAACAAGATTGGAAAAGCAAAGGGATACAGATCTAAAGACCCGATGTGGAGAACAAGACTTTGATCTCTGTTTCAACTTATTTCTTGAATTAAATTACATGATATTTAATTCTATTTCCACATATTTGAATTGTTTGCGTGGTGGAATCAGGTTCGGATTCAACGCGGTTCGGATCCAAACTCTACAGATCTAAAAAGTAACCCTAAGACCATTGTACATGTAATTAAATTCATAGGAGCATGCATAGGTTTTATCATCGAATAGTAATAATTTTCAACATCATGAACCGTCCGGCTTAAATGGATTTTGTGATTCGGTTCACAGCAGTAAAATCCCTACTGATCGACGTGGACAACATCGAGAAAAATAAAGACCATCAACTAGTACTCACGCACATGAGAAAATTATAGAAAAAAATAGTAAAAAGTAAATCGAGTAAATCATATAACAAATTAGTAACATAATAAAATCTAACAATTTCTCGGCAACGATGCCAATTTGATCACTGCTAAATTCTCAGATAAATTGTTGTAATCAATGCAAAATAATTTAATTATAACTAAAGTCGAACCCAAGAGAATTTTATGAAAAAATTATCCTATGCACTAACAACAATTTTAAAGCTCATTGTTTGAGTAAATCAGAAATTGGTTTTGGTTTTGAAATTAAAAACAATAATTGAAAGTGGAGGGTTTTGAAAGAAATTTAAAGAACACAGATTCCAAGGCATACATTCAACCAAAATACATGCACAAATCGATAAACTCTACAAAGGTGGGAATCAAATAAATTAGCTATAATTCCTATGTCAGGCAATTATAACCTAGATTACTGACATGTGACTGTTTCTACCTTTTAGGTCTCAAGAACACATAATCGGTCAATCTCACAAAAACATCAGATTTATTCAAAAAATTAATTCTTCTTTTTCCGGCAGAAATCAAATATATTCATTATCTCTTCCTATTAACAATTTTCTCCTCTCGATCTTTGATAAGTGCATTATTTCGTTCACTTATCAATGGATTTTTAGGTGGTTTTAATGTTTTTATCGTGTGTTTACTTTATTTTCTTAGCATCGTGTTGGTTTTACGTTTGGTTTGTTGGTTATGGTGAAAAATGCAGGTTTAGAGTGAAAAATCAACTAAGTGTGGAAGATTGAGATTTTGGTCGTGTGCTCTGTATGAACCGACACCCAGGGTGTCAATCGACACAGAGGTTGAAAGGAGTTGGTGTCCAGAGTTGAGTTTCGATCGACAAGTGATGGGCATGTCGATCGACACCCACCATGTCAATCGACATAGCACGCAAAAAGCTGGATCGATAGGCGCGCAGAAGGTTGGATCGACAGGCGTGCGTGCCTTGAATTTGGGGCCGTCACGCATTGTTGATCGACACACGGGCTTTTTAGGCGGATTTTCCAAGTTTACTCTTAATTTCCATGTTTAATCATTCAATTCTAGTATATATATATATATATA
>JAPKLW010000356.1:547397-597419 GCA_026898455.1 Plectranthus barbatus
TATATATATATATAGGGGTGCGTTCATGGCCGAACCCCTCTAAGTGTTTGAACTAAGACCAAATCTACACCGTAGATCATGGAAATTAACGTGCTTGATTTAAAGAAATCCGAAATCATTGATAGGAATACTGAATATCATTGAAAGGGCATATTTGTACAAAAATTAATATACACATCGCGTGGGGATTTCCTAGCCTGATTTTTCGGCGAAAAATAATGAGCATTTAATGGGCACGTCGTTCCAATTTAATGATTAACGCCCTAAAACTACCAAAATACCAATTAATTCTTGAAATTAAGTTTTTACCGCCCACAGCAAAAAATAAAAACTGTAAAAATCTAGGGTGACTTTCCACCTCCATATTCGCCGTTTTCTACAGTTTTACACTGTGTATCGTTTCCGGTAACCAAAAAATCACAGCGACGAGCGTAACTACACTCACTCTCCTTTCGAAGACGGTTATACCTATTCTAAAGACGGTAAGTTATTCCTCATCAAATTTTGCGAATCATTGTTTGGGTTTTTTTTTTATAATTTTTTCGAATGAACGAAGGTTAATACGAAGAAAATGGCACCCAAGAAGAAGATTGTTCACCATGCTTCAACCTCAGGTTCGGTTTTTTTTTTTTTTATAAGCATTCTACATTTGTTCAAACCTTCATTTTAAAAGGTTATTGCACTTTTTTTTTGATACCTACAATAATGGCGATAGACAAATATAGTATCGGTAATGGACTGTTTTTTTTTTAAATTTCAGGAGCTTATTAATTAAACCATTAATTTTTCTAGGGCTTAATTATCAGTTTGTTTGAATAATGAAGTTTAATTAAACCAATGAATATAGCAATTAATCATTTATTGTAAATTATATATAAAATGATAATTATTAATTGGTTTAAAATCGTTGTATGTTCTTAAGGGTATATTAATAAGCCAATACAAATATTTATTTTAATTTATAATTTTTTTATTTTATATGTACAAGTTTCTTTGTGTTTTAATGACAATAATGATGTTTTAATTGTATAATTTATTTCTTTGGAATTGTTTGGTTTCTAATTCGAATACATTGTTGAATTATTCGATGATAAAAATTGTTTAAAAAATGAATTGATTTATGAATATCATTGAGCATCTGAATGGTTTATCATCGTTTTTGTAAACTTATTTGTGTTTTAATTTCATTTTTTTGATTAAACATATTGATCATTGTCCAGTTTTTTGAAGATCAGTTAATTGGTTATAGTTTGATCATTGTATTAGCCTTTCTATATAAACTTATATGTGTTTTAAAATCATTGTTTGATTAATCATATTGATCATTGTTCAGCTTATTGAAGATCAGTAAATTAGTTATTGGTTGATCATTGTATTAGCCTTTCAATGTAAACTTACATGTGTTTAAAATCATTGTTTGATGGTTTATATATCATTATTAAATATTGTTCTGATCATTGTCCTGTCCACTCGTTTTTATTTTTTTCATTTGGATATTGTGATTTTGATCAATTTAATGCTGGATTATCTTTGGATATAAATTTGTGGGTAAACTTGTTTAAATAATTGTTGTTTAATTCGTTTATCCTTTTATATCTTTTGTATTAATCATTGATTTTTTACATCTTAGTTGGTATTTAGGTGCTTATTGTGTTTTCGGTGCAATATAATTTTGGAAGGATATTTGATTAATCATATTGATCATTGTCCAGAGTGTTGCTGCTCAGTAAATATGTTATTGTTTGATCATTGTATATGCTTTTCAATGTATACTTATATGTATTTTAAAATCATTGTTTGATTAATCATGCAGAAAAAATTCTTCCAGAGGTACTTGAGTGTAAAGGGAATACAAAACAAGAGCAAAGGACTCGACAAAGTGAAGACAAGACGAATGCTACTAAACTGCTCAAGCAAATTTAATGAGCAAGAAAGTAGTATACTCTTTATTAGACACATGGCGAGTTACAATGAAGAGAAAGAAGCAGATTGGATTGCAAGGATTCCCCAACGCTCCAAAAAGGTTTACCGATATCTCCGCGCAAAATTCTGCACCGCATTGATGTTATCAGAAAACAGCCACTGCACCCTTAAGAATCTGAAGGAAGCAACTGATTACCTGAAAGCCGAAGAAGGTAGCATCCAAGTGGACGTTAAGGAGTATTTTGAGAATTACCTTGATGGGAATGCGTAGGTAGTTGATAATTATTCAAAACAATATCTAATATGTTTTAACTATGGTTGTCTTAGATATTCCCGACAGTTTAATTTAATTTTAGTATTTTGGAATGACATAAACATGGTTCTATGGTTATTATATAATGTATTTATTTTGTGTACTAATATTATTGCATTACATATCAGGTGATCGTATTAGATAAAATTTGTGAATATGTAACAAACAAATGTACAATGATATGGAGTAATTGGATTACACCAAAATACCGTTTTAAAATAATTTGGTTCGTTTTAAAAATCTGATGACATATACACCTAATAACAATGACATACTCAATTTAAAATGATGATTTAAAGTAAACTTGTTAAAAACAAAGTAAATTGGTTTGTTTTAATATTGACTATATACGAAAAAATTAACAGTAAAATATTAAATTACAAAACTAAAAGTACTATCTAAATATTTTAAATTTTTATATATTATTTGTATGCGAACAACATTTGAAAAAAGTTTGCTGATTATAATACTAATCCAACTAAAACATATGACATCGTAAAGGCAGTAATAAAAATTTACTCATTGAATGACATATTCTAAACAAAACAATGATATAACAACGGAATAACCATGATTACGGTGTAACAAATAACTGTTCATAATAATAAACGTACGTAAAAACTATGCATGAACTAAAATGTTTTTAACAGAATTACATAAAAAAAACTTTAATCTATAGCCGACTCCGTTGCCTTTGGTTGGTCGCAATTCCTCGAATCATGATTGCTTAACTTTTTACAATTTTTGCACATTCTCAAAGGCTTCTCCCTGTCTTTCATTTGTTTTTCCTTCCGTGAAATATAACGACTACCACTTCCTTTTGTTTTAACAACATTAGGAGGATGAACAACAATTCCGCCTGGTTTTTCTTGTCCATAAAATTCTTGAATGATCATCCGCTTCTGAGACAATGAAGAACAATTATTATCGCCAATTACAAATGACTTCTCAGCATCCTTCAAAGTTGATACTAATGATGACATCTTATCTGTGTCACCATTCAATTTACGAACAAGCCGAAAAAATAAAGAATACAAATCACTCTGAATCTTCTTTTTTGCCCCGGAATTGCTAACTTCATGATGAACATCCTCTGAAATATCATGAACCGGCTTTACAAGGGATTTTTTAAGCCACCTACCAGCAATATATTCATCAGGAATCGTGTTGATCCGTTTATTCCTCAATACAAAATAAACATGTCTGCACAACAACCCAAGAAATGTATTGAGTAATTTATATGTAAGAGTAGGACCAACACTAGATTTAACACAATCAACAATGAACTCCTGGTGCATAGGATCAAGCTTGCGGTTAACCCTCATAAAACGCTGGTGCTCAAGTGCAACCATACTACGGTTGTGTAATTCTACAAACCTATCAACAATATAACCAGATCCAGCGACATACTTAAAAACAATTCGAGCTTTACAGTCACACCTTATAGACCTACGTCTACGCTTATTAACAAAACCATCACGAGCATTTTCAACATCGTCGTCTCCAGCAATCTTTTTACCCTCCCTACTACAAACTACATACCTCCAGGTAATAACATTGTCAATATTTTTACTACCATATATACGTATGTCAAACCCAGCTTGTTTAGCATACTCCTCGTAAAACTTCATTGCATACTCCAATGAAATGAACGATTTACCCACATACGGCTTCGTATCATCATCGCATATAGGTAGATAAGATTCTGAAAAAAATGTAATTTATATATTGAATTCAGTAAAATAACCAAAAAAAAACACAATGACTTTGCATAGTCTATACAATGATATATGTAATGTAGACTAATGACAATAAAAAAATACCATAAAAACATAAAGATTACAAAGTAACTACACGAGAAAGTGAAAAAAAACCTATAAAACATCACAAGAAAAAAAATATGAAACCTTAATAACACAAGACAAAAACAAAACAATTAATGAGTTAAAAAAAAAAAAAAAAAAAAAACATAAAGAATAATAACGTATATGCGAAAAAAAAATACAATAGAGGACGACGACGAAACAATACAAAATAAGACGACGATAAAACCTTAAGAACACAGTTAATAAACGATGGACTGAAAAAGCTTTAAAACAATGAGGAAAAATAAAAAGATGAATAGCGTAATATATAGAATAAGACCATGTATTATATAGAATACAAGAAAAAAAACCTGGATAATCGTCGGCGGCAGATTGGACTTCCATTAAAATGGTCAAGAACAGACGAAACTATGAAGTCGACAAGTATGGTGATTTCGTCCTCAAAGATTAATGAACGATAATAAAAGATACGTAAAAGGAAAAATAAAAAGAATCTAATATATACAATATCTCTAATTAATAGCATATTATTAGGAAACTACCATAACAATAAAAGATACTATAACATATAAAATTATGTTATACCAAATTCACCCTTAATCTATTAAAAATAGTAAATATCAATTTACACATGTCAAAATCTTAGCCACTAAAATATATAAATCAAACGGTTATAAAAAAGTTCATTGTTCACACAAAAGATAGGAGTTCGGATTTGAACACTCCTCTCTATATATATATATATTAAATTTTTGAGTTTTAGGACTTATTACACTTTTGAGACTCAACGTTAAAGTTTTTAGAGTTTTTTAATTATTTCAACTTTGGATTGAAGATTAGAATCGAAATTTTTCAAGATTGGACTTGATTCAACACTGATTGTATTTTTGAACAACATTTACAGGTTTTATCCTTTCATATGTTTGTTTAATATGAATATGTGTAGGTAATTCCTTAATCGAATTCTAGGGTTTATGTGATTATCTTGGATGCATATTTAGGTTATCAAATCGATCAAAACATTAATTGGCTTATCAATTCTTGTGCTTTTATTAATCTAATTAATTGGCCATTTGATTAGATTTCATAATTAGTTAATTAGAGACTGAAAGGTGAAAATTAATTAATCAATTTAAGAATTGATAATATGGATTTTTATTATTTGTGAAAAGAAGAATTTAATCCATATGAATAAATCTGATATTTTTGGGAGTTATCAATTTTTCTGAAGACCGAAAAGATATAGAGAATTGATAATCAACTTTATGAATTGCCAAACCCTGGAATTTGTAATAATTTTCTGATATTCCACCTTAATTGATCGATGGATTTCCTTGCATGTTATCCAAGATATGTACTTGCCTTGGAATCTGAACTTTTCTCTGATTATCAAAACCCTGGTTTAATTCTTGTTTTAATTTAATTCTTACAAATTTACATTCAGTTATAAAAATCATTTCCAAATTTTGATTTACTTGAACAATAAACCGAAAAACTATGTTTCAGTATATAAGATGTTCGCTTATACAATCTCTATGGGATCGGTAATTTTAATTTGCCACTAAACTATAGTATCATTAAAAATTTAGTGATCAAATTTTGGCACCGTTGCCGGGGAATGTTTAGAATTATCTTGATGCTGATTCTATTTTAGGGTTATTGATTTGAGTTGTAATTTTAATTTTCCTTTAAATTTTTGCAAGGTTTTTTTTTTTTTCTCTTTAAATTTTCGTTTAAAATTTTTGCCAGATTTTCTTTTTAGTTTTTTCTTCTGTATCGACTGACATACAGGTTTTTGATTGACACAGCTTATGCATCTGTGTCGATTGAAATAGCCCCTATCGATCGACACCGAAGTCGATCTACTAGTAAATTAGACAAAAAAGTTTCTGTCGAAGTGAAGAAGTTGGACTCAATGGAAGTCAACAAGAGAGTGAAAGATTAAGCTAGCAATTTCAACCGCATTAACACGAACAGAGGCTAATCAAAATTACAATGATTTGATAATATGATTCCCCAAGCAACAGAGCAAAATTTATTACATGAGAGAATTTAGCATGAATCAATTTTCAAGAAATTTATGTCGAAGGCTGAGTTTCACTTGGGGAAATATCCCTAAAAATTTGATCACTAAGCTGAATACAAAACCGCCAAAAATATATTTGGTAACTCAGCTGAAACAAAGTAGAGATACACATCTACTTCTTTACCTCCTCGTATTCTGCCTCGGGGGCCTGCTCACTACCTCCAGAGGAACCACCACTAGAACCGCCGCCTTGCATGTGCTGTCCGATCTTCGACACGGCTTTGTTTGCTGCGTCCAACTTTGCCTTTATATCATCAGCGTTCTCCGTGCCCATTGCACTTCTCAGATCCGAGACCGCAGTCTCGATTTCCGTTGCCACTTCACTTGGAATCTTGTCCCTGTACTCGTTCAAGCTCTTCTCGATACTGTAGATGGTGGTGTCTGCATTGTTTCTGAGATCAATCAGGGCTTTCCTCTCTTGATCCTTCTGGGCATGAGACTCGGCCTCCTTCACCATCTTTTCAATCTCATCCTCCGAGAGCCCACCTGATGACCTGATCGTGATCTGCTGCTCTTTACCAGTGGTCTTATCACGAGCAGAAACAGTCACGATTCCATTGGCATCGATGTCAAACGTGACCTCTATCTGAGGCATGCCTCTAGGAGCTGGAGGGATACCCACAAGTTCAAATTCACCAAGTAGTTTGTTATCGGCAGCCATTTCACGTTCTCCTTGAAGCACTTTAATGCCAACCTGGGTCTGATTGTCAGCAGCTGTCGAGAATGACTGAAAAATAGAGAGAGGATAAGTTAAGCATCAATAAATTTTGAAGCAGATAGCAAAATGCTTGCTCATCATCATATTATAACATGAGAAAGTACGTGCACAAAGTGCTGAAAGTAACTGACCTGGCTTTTCTTTGTTGGAATGGTGGTGTTTCTATTGATCAATCTGGTAAAGATTCCTCCCAGTGTCTCAATACCAAGAGACAGTGGTGTAACATCAAGGAGAAGCAACTCTTTGACATCACCTCGGAGAATGCCACCCTGAATAGCAGCCCCCATCGCAACAGCCTCATCTGGATTCACGCCTTTGCTTGGGGATTTGCCAAATATTTCAGTTACCACTTCTTGAACCTTTGGAACACGGGTCATTCCTCCAACGAGTAGCACTTCATCAACCTCCTTGATCGATATGCCAGCATCCTTCAAGCAACTCTTGCAAGGAGCCTTAGTCCTCTCAATCAAGTTGTTTACCAGTGCTTCAAACTTGGACCTAGTCAATGTTATATTCAGATGCTTTGGACCATTTTGATCAGCAGTTATAAAGGGCAAGTTGATATCAGTCTGAGATGTTGATGAGAGTTCTATCTTTGCCTTCTCAGCTGCCTCTCGAAGCCTCTGCAGAGCAAGACGGTCTTTTGATAGATCAAAACTGTCTGTTCTCTTGAATTCACTCACCAAAAATTCCAATAAAGCATTATCAAAGTCCTCCCCTCCTAGAAACGTGTCACCATTAGTTGCTTTCACCTGCAGACACACATGCACTCAGCATAAAGTAATGATCAAAAATACATGGAGCTGTCAAAATGATTTATAAGTATGTCCCACCTCAAAGACACCATTGGATATCTCCAAAATTGAAACATCAAATGTTCCACCACCAAGATCAAAAACAGCAACAAGACCTTCTTTATTGTTCAGGCCATAAGAGAGTGCAGCTGCAGTAGGCTCATTAATAATCCTTTGCACATCAAGCCCTGCTATTTTACCAGCATCCTTAGTGGCTTGTCGCTGTGCATCATTAAAATAAGCTGGGACAGTGACAACAGCCTTGTTAACAGACTTCCCAAGGTAAGCTTCAGCAGTTTCCTTCATCTTAGTCAAAACAAAAGCACCAACTTGACTCGGGGAGTACTGCTGCCCATTGGCCTCAACCCAAGCATCTCCATTAGGAGCCCTGACGATTTTGTAAGGTACCATCTTCATTTCCTTCTGTGTCTGAGGGTCATCAAAGCGTCTACCAATTAGACGCTTGGTTCCAAAGAGTGTGTTGGTTGGATTTGTAACCGCTTGTCGCTTTGCTGGTGTACCAACCAAAAGTTCTCCTTTAGGGCTAAAGGCAACAACTGATGGAGTTGTCCTGGCTCCCTCAGAATTTTCAATAACTTTTGGAGTCTGAAAAGGCATTAATTCACGTGTAAAATTAACTGGAAATAAAGGGAAATAAATACACACAAATTCGTGATAATAAAGGGAAATAAATTCACATGTCAACTAAGAAAACAGATAGTAGTACCTTTCCTTCCATTATAGAAACACACGAATTTGTGGTACCCAAATCAATACCAATGACTTCATTTCCAGCTGGTTTTGTACTGTGTCAGGTAGAAACACATTTATATCCCACAGAAATGACCAATTCTGAAATATATAAAAGAACTTGAATGGCGTATACCTGAACGGCCTCACAAGGCCTGCCCACTTATTGCTTACAGCAAATGATGGCTTGGTGTTTCCAGTCAACTGAAATATAAATATACAAGTCAGTAACAGAGAATATATGACTAGCATCTATAAATCGTATAATCATCAGGAGAAAAACACCAATATGAAATATTTCTACACCCATTAACAAATGATCTCTGACACATACAGCAAGTAGTTTGCCTCCTAAGATTTAGCTATAAATCAGCAACATCAGAGACAAAAGAGAGCCGAGAACATGAAAACTAGATAAAAACTGTAATTGTGAACTCATACACTCTCCCAGAAAAATCTACGGTAAATATTATTACCAAATAAAAAAAATAGATCCCAAATTATCAAATCGACTCACACAGTCGGTCCCTCACTACGATAGTATACTACTGTGCTCAAGTGACCACCTCAAATTCAATACCAAATAACTAGAAACAGCATGTGAACAATGCATAGTAAAAACAAAACATCAGCAATCATAAAATGGAAGAAAAACCACCACAACTAATTGAATAGACATCACAGCAGCTGAAAGAAAGCTCATGTCACACTCGACCCAATATTTCATCAGGAACCACACACCAGATCACCGAAAAATATACAATAGTGGGGAAATGTTAAATCGAAAGAAAAGCCAATCATCAAAAAAGGCAAAAGACGTACAGTTCTGAAAGCAGAAATAGGAGCGGATGAAAATTCACGGCGACGGAGAGATCTGAGAAGGACGGAGGTCGCCATTGAAACGGAGGAGGGAGATAGATCAGAATATGTTTATGTTGATCTTGGCAATTGGTGGCGCTAGGGTTTAGGGTTTATGCAGAGAAGCTTTGGCAGCTGAAACTAAGGGTAGAAATGTAGAAAATGAATAAATAAATAAATAAAAAGAGGGAGAATATTGCTGTCTAGAAGATTCTAGATATATATGGTTGCTAAACGGGGCCTTAGTGGATTGTTTCACAAGATAACTTATATGTCAGAGTCAACTAACTAAAATTTTAAGAAAGAGTCATTTTACAAAATGAATATATTTAATTATATCTATAATAATTTAAATTGTTATTTTCGTTAATTAATTATATTTTTTAAATTGATAAATTCAGCATAGTCATAGCTGAACTTAAAATATATCATTGATATTAATTAAGTACACAATTCGAATTAATTAAATACGCCATCAACAAAATAGCATCTTGAGGTTCACTTCGAGTCTTATCATACCATCAAAGAATGAATCCAATAATAGAGTCAATTTATTCGAGACTTGTGATACATAATGTGTTAAATGTTTTGCAAGTATTCGTATTTGACCATAATATAAAATACGTGTTTTCAAGGAACTAAATCCGGAAAAAAAAAATAGATTTATACTTATAAAGATTTTTTTTTCATAGTAAAGTTGTTTTTTGGTTGTAATTTAGAAATAAACTTGTAAAAACTAATCTCTTTCAAAAATAATAATAATTAAGTCATTTTAGAACCAAGAGTAATTTGAAGAATATTGTATATATACTTGTGCTATTCTTCACTATATAATAATTGAAGATGAGATATACGTGATTGATTGATAGAATAAGCCTAACAAGAGCGACGGCAATTTTACTCCATAGATTGTTCGAGGTTCCATTGAAGGATCAAATTCATAAAACGAGATGAATTTCAAATTCCACCGTGATAAGGAAACAGAGTATTATCAATTCGAAATCTGAAAATAAGTAGTTATTGATTTATGATTCAAAATATAAATTTTAATTTTAAGACTTAAAAAATTCTAAAATTCTCAATTGAGAGTTTAAGGAATTAAGTGGAAAAATCCTTTTTGGAATCCTAAATTAATAACTATACCTTTTTTTTTTTACATCTTGAATAGATAAAACTCTAAGAAAAATCATTGGCACTTTGGCAGCTTCGACCCTATTTGGCGTATTCAAATATTTTTCTACAAAAAAAAGAATCAATATTAAAATAAATGTTAACTCGATAATAAACAAGTTAATTTGAAGGGTTAATTGCAAATTTTAACACAACTTTTCATTCTTTTGCAATTATAATATACTTTTCAAAATTTTGCAATTATAACATAAAACTTTTCAATTTTGCAATTATAACACAAAACTTAAATTCTTTGCATTATAATAAAAATATATTTAATCTCAAGAATTATCAATTAAAAATTAAATCTTATAATTGTTTTAAATGTTCTTAATTGAAAAGTTATGTTAAATCTTGCATTTACTCTGAATTTTTATTAATGTTTATTTTGGGACCTTTTAGTAAATATTAAATGATTATAAACTTCAAAATTAAAATGTTAAATTATTTTGGTACGAATTATACACCTATGTTAGAAATTAAATTGTAAAACTATACAAACATTAAAAATTAAGATACAAATTTATAAAATTTGAGAATCAAATTGCAAAATCTACTGTTATTAAAAATTAAATTATAAGTTTGAACGAAATACTAAAAATTAAATTGCAATAAGACCCACGTCAAGAGTTACAATTATAATTTTATAAACATTACATTATTTTTTACAAAACCAAATATTAATAATGGAAAGTTTGTTACTCATTATTTTTGGGTGGGAGATTCCATTTGATTTATTTTAAAATATGACTTTATCAATATTTATTAGTCAATTGAATAAAATTGACCTTATTAATGTGATACAGTGTATCCAGTTAAATAATTAGATTTTTCATAATATTCTCATTTAAATGTTTTATTTTTAAAAAAAATTATTTAATCTATTTATAATTTATA
This sequence comes from Plectranthus barbatus, assembly GCA_026898455.1. NCBI lineage: Eukaryota > Viridiplantae > Streptophyta > Magnoliopsida > Lamiales > Lamiaceae > Plectranthus > Plectranthus barbatus. The sequence continues at coordinate 558,733 of JAPKLW010000356.1, forward strand.
ATTATTTAATATATATTCTATTATTTTTAAGATTTTAAAATATCAATAGTACCAAACATAATAATAAAAACAAATTATAATAAAAAACTGTCATTTCAAAATTATTGATATTTAAAATAAATAACAAACAAACAATCACAAAAATTTATAATTGATAATTTTTAGGAATTTTTGTTATAATTGCAAAAATTTTGAATTTTGTGTTATAATTGTAAACATTAAAAAGTTTTATGTTACAACTGCAAAAATTTGAGAAGTATGTTATAATTGCAAAAGTGATGAAAAGTTTTGTTAAAATTTACAATTAACCCTAATTTGAATAGTAATTAATTCGACTGATTAGATTAAAATCCAAATTCCAATGGTTACTTCGAAACTAACATTTTATTAAGTCCAAAATGGAGAAACAAACAAATTTATCAACCTATACAAGCAACCAAATTTAGCTTTTGAAAGAGAGAAACAATGCAAGAATAACCTAGGATCAGTATGTCTGAATATCAAAGTTAGCACAAATTTTAACCATTACAACTACAAAAAAAAAATTTGATAAAATTCTGTGCAAATCAAGATGTTGAATGAACGAATATTCAACGAGGCGAGGCTGATCGAACATTTTAACCTCGTACGATGATCATGCTACAGCCTAAAGTCGAATGTACCCTCCTCTTCCCGTTCTTTCTCCGTCCATACCGGCCCTCCGAATGAAGGACCTCCGATTGAGAGACCAGCTTCTTTGCAAGACCGGCCTTCTTCCCCAGCCGGCTACACGGCTGTACAGAGCCGGAAAAAGGAAGCACAGGAGGACAATCCCCAGCATGGCCGCGCACACCATCATTACATTGCGAAATCCATCTTTCAGTTCCGGGTTTCTCTGTCCGGTCCAGGGAACTCCTCCGACGTTCATCCCGAACACTGTCATCGAGATTTTATGTCAAAAAGCTGAATAAGAAGCTGAGATGAGATGAATGTGAAAACCTGACCTCCAGTAATTATTGATAAAGGCAGAAATATGATGGAGAGGAAAGAGAGGTAGTATAGTTTTCTGTTTATCTGCTCCGACTGCCAACTGTCGAGGCCGGCCTGAATCGCAGTGACGCGGTTGGCTATGAAGCCGACGTTCTCCTTCAATCGCCTTATACGGCCGATCAACTCTTCTAATGCATTGATGTCTTCGCTGCCAAACCATTCTTTGGATGAACACTTCTCCTTCACCCGGGGGAATACTTGTTCGCCATGTGCAATCACCTGCAATCGCCCGAAACAGATCAGATCATGGCTTTTCAACACGTTTGATATATTTTTTCAACATTCATTCAAGTATTGTCATGACTGGTGGGTTTGACAACTAAGAACAACAACTCTAAACACACGCAAAGAAGCCGCACCAAGAATCAACTACAATCGTAGCCTACATCCACGGGAAGGAAAAAAAAAAGACTTTTATTCATCAAGGTAATTAATTCTCTCCTAAAAAATCTCAAGAAACTATCTGAGAGTTACAAGCATATCTGCAAGCACTAAACACTCTTCTTTCTGAGTTTCCGTATCTGATGCAATTACTTTCTATTACTATTCTACTCCTTCACAAAAGTAATATATAAAAACTCCTTTGAGAAACTGCTACCAACTATATCAAAAACTGAGCAGTTAATCAGTCGGTTAGTTAATTAACTCACTAGCTGTCATAGTTCTTCCAACAGCTTCTTGATCATGTGTTGAAGCTGACTATGTGGTGACAAATGCTAAAATGTCTTTCCTCAAAGGTTGCATTTGGGTTAAAGAATTTGGTGGACAATATGACGTGGAGTTAGGAGGTGGCAATTCATGTGGATCAAACACAAATAGGTCCGAGCACAATAAGGATTTGATCCGATTAAGACGATAAGGATCCAAACCGATAAACACGACAAAAACCCCATAAAAGTAATAAGATTTTAAAAATAATTTGATATGATTAATAGATAAAAATAATTCATTTAATAAATTAAATTAATACAACTAATAAGTTCTAATTCGATAAGTATCAAATAAGTGAAGAAAATAAAATATATATTTCTTATTAATTTGTTCCCTGATATCCATATCTAATCTGATTAATGGATTATTTGATTCAATCCGAATTTGAAATAAAATCTCATGTGCTTGTCAATCTAATAGGTGTTATTTCAAATCCATTATTGTGCAAATTCGTATTGTATTATCGTGTTGTGTCAGAAATTGCACGTTCTGCATGGTGTCACTTAACATCCATCCATAAAATCCGCTTATATCGTAAAATTGATCCAAAAAAAAAAGTTTAACTATCGATTTAGGACCGAAACATGATTTTTCGTTCCAAACTTGAAAGATCAAAAAAATTCTCAATCCAAATGCTCATATTAAGTTCTTAAATTGAGAAATTTAAGATTCTTTTTAACATTAGAGCTCATCTTTTGGGTTCTAAAATAGATTGTACCATCATCATCTTTTAAGTAGGGCACCTTCGGACCAGATCAAAATGGCAAGCAGACAAAGTTGGTCCATTTTGTTCAGCATAAATGATAGAAGAAACATATGTATGGTATAAGGCTTTCAGACGGGTGAAAAGGCATGGATGATATGGTGAAATACCTGTAATAGGCGCTGCAAGTCAAGATGCATTTTTGGGAATCTTCGGCTATCTAACAATTGCTTCTTCATAGCAAAATCACCTGCAAAAAATCTAGTGAGTTCCATATCATGAGACATCCAGCATTGTAACCATTTATTTCAAACTTTCATTTTTATCTCTCAACCTTCACCATGGAAACTTTTTCCAAGTACCATAGAGACTACTTTTAAGTGCTTCACAAAGTTGAATATAAGATGGACATTTTACGACTAAATGTAAGAATCAATTGAAGTAGTCGCCAACTAGCCCATACATGCCTAGTTGATTCATACTAGTTCTTACCACCCGATAAAAACCACAACCAATCTTTTATAGAACTTGAGAAAATGTTCGCACTCAAGATTTTCCCTTAGAAGAAAAACGTTCATCTAACATCATCATCTAATGCAATGCCTTATTTTCATCTTTGTTTCCATATCATCTCATTGACCGCTATTATTATACCCAAACCACCCGCATCTCATCTTCCAAATATATTTGAGACACTCCAACTCGAGAAAGAAGGAAATAAATTCTTCTCTTCACTGCCTTTTTTTCCAATAGCCATTTGTTTTATGTCCATTGTTAAGCCCTTTCTAATCCAAGTTAAATGCACTTTACAGAAATATAAATGTCTTCATTTAATAGCTAACACGAAAGCCCACTAACATAGTGTAAACCATAATTTCAGCATTTAATACTTTTAGTTCATACATATATCTCAGACTATGTCTATTGTGGACCATCTTAATAAGAAAAGTTGCATACAAGATTCTGCATTTTTAACAGCTTTCAATAAGTCGCATAATTCTAAAAAAAAAATCCTAGATTGAGTATCTAACAGGATATAGCCATTTTCATTTGACATAAACTGAGTGTTATTCTTCGAAAGTTTATCCGCTTTGCCATAAAATTGATTAAAAAAAACACGTGTCTGCATATTCTTCTTAGTATCCGTGTACATATTATTCCATTCAAACGAATATGTGAGTATTTTACGCATGAAACATATACTTCAATCAAATTCCAATATTTACTAATAATTTTCTGGAATGTTTATGGTAATCACAGAAGATGAGGTAATGAAATCCAAGATTTAAGAATCTCCAATCGCTCACACATCAATTAGCAAACTCTACCATCTGACAATGCAACTAAAAATTCGAATGGTTTTGTTTCGTTGACATATCAAGCAAACAATGACCTACCAACATAAAATACTAACCTCCTATATATCTCGTTGCTCGTTGCTTCCAAAAGAACTCTCTCTCTCTCTCTCTCTTGTTCAGTAACTTAAGTTTAATGTATTTTTTCTTACATGCAGGAGGAAAAAAAAATCTTATAAGTCTAGTCTTCTTTACTTTCTTCTTTAGGAAGTCCTAGTGGGAGCGAAAATCCCTACAATTGATATTTAAACTAGAATTTGGGAATGTGATGGAACTTAATCATACAAAATGTGGGGAGAGGATAGCAATAGAGAACTATCCGAAAAAAGGCAAAACCATTTTCATCACCCACACTACCCTGGTGTTGTGAGAAAACATCTCGTTGATGAACACATGGATCACCTTTAATATGTTGTAACCAAGTTTCAAGGTAATTTCTATTTTTCTTTTTGGATTAAACACGTACTCATAATATGTCGTTCCACGCAACCAGCAATCATGCATACGCATAACGACATACTTCAAACAGAAATGGTAACCAGCACACATGCATAACGACGTACTTCAAACAGAAATGGTACGAAAAGTACTCTTTCGAGTAAAGCAGACTAGGATTGCATGATGTACACAAAAACACGGAAAATGTAGTAAGACTCAAAAAAGGCTCTACTAGCAAGCAGTGTAGATCAAGAAATTCATCCAAGCCAAGCATTAGCTATAAGACTGACAAATAAGCATAAATAAGCAGACTTAATTGGTTATAATAAAATCCCAAAAGCAAAACTATCTTTAATGAACAGGCTAGCATATTGCATTCAAAGGGGCATACCTCTGTCCAGCTCTAACTCGACGGAATCCAGCTCAATCTCAAGATTGGTAACAACATCTTGAAGGTGATCCACATGTGTATCAATTATGTGAACCACAAGATTTGAAACAGACCTAGGCACCGGATTATCAGCTTCCTCCGAATGATTCATCGTCAATAGAAAATCCAGGACATGCTCCCTTATCACAGTCCCCCCTCTATCCTTACGTTCATTACTACCGTGACTGGGGCTTTCTACAATCGGAATCTCTGACAGCAAAGACTCATTTGCTGGAGAGAACCCCAGTCTAGGAACACGTCCTAACGATACAGTGATGACCGAATTCTCAGTGACTCTTGCTGCAATTCTAAATGTAAACTTGCTAGAAGCAGGGCCGGGTGAGTTAACTCTGAATACAAGAGCACCATCTACATGCCCACAAAATGGTCCATTGCTAATGAGTGAGAGTATGTCCTGAAGCTTCAGTGGCGGGCATAGCGCGTCGATGAGATGTTGAGCCAGCTGTGACAGTTTCTGATTACCTTTCGGAAGCTCTACATGATACCAACAGAATTCTTTGCCTCTGCCCTGGACAAGATCCCATTCCTTATTGAAGTAATTCCCATCTCCATCGAATATGTATGCCTTCTTTCTCACCACACCTTGGTAATGTGAGTGGTGAAAATGGTTTTGCCTAACACTGCTTCTCTCTGGTAATTCTCTATCTGTGTCATCTCCCTCTCCTTTTACATGGTTAAGCTCCATCACCTTCCCAAATTCTAGTTCAACTATCGACTCAAATAATCCACAATAAAGATTTGAAACCCTAAAATTCTTGCTCAAATCAGTTCTTATGCATCCCAAAATTGAAGAGCGACAGTGAACTCACATCTACTTACCCAGTCAATACCAAAATCAGGTAATTTGATTCTTGAACACCTGAATAGAGCACAAAATTGAAGTTAAAAATCACTACAAAATGCCATCAAATTCAAGCATCATTCTTGTCCAATAAACGCCCCAAAACAAAATATCAGCGTATTAAATCAAGCTCGCAACTATCCACTTTTACCTGATTTAACGCAGAAACTTGGATGATTCAAAAACCAAGTCTTGAACGAATATAGCCCAGATGAAATCAAGGAAGAAATTAATTTTTTTTTAAAAAAAATCAATCTTGAAAGATTCCCACTTCCCCTCCAACAATAACAACAAAAATAAACAATTTATTTTTATACAAAAACTATAGAGAAGCGATGGTCAACACGAGGTGGAGAAAACGAGGATGATTCAAACCGCGCCGGGCCACAAAAATAATCAAGAAAAAATTACTAATATGGAGATTGTTGGTTCCACGAAGTTTCTTCATGCACCAGTCACCACCATAAACAGCGCAAAGACAAATATTTTTTACAATTAATGCTTACTTTATTGCAAGTGGATCAACTGAACAAATACTCTATGAATAGGCATTTGATAAATTTCAAATGATAATGATAGTTTAGATGTGTTCTAGATTGATGTTGATATATTGAAGGTTTACCTTATATTAATGAAGATTTTTGATGAGGTAGGCCAGCATAGACAGGATCAAATATTTGTTTCAAGGTTTGGACACCAACCTCGTGAATTGTATTTTGTAGTAGTACTTCATCAGCAAAAGTATCTAGGCACTCAATATTAATGTAATCATATCAAATCTTACATGGAGAACTTTTTTTGCAGATTTTGTTGCGATTGTCATGCGTTTCGATATATATAAAAGTTTAACCAAAATATCTTTCTTATAGCAAAAGTTTGTGTGAAACCGTTTTATGAATCTTATCATATCAAACAAATGTAATTAATTTATTCTTATCTTTATATTTCAAGAATTGGCCAATTATAGAGATGGCCACTTGGAACCGCAACCGCACCTGAACCGGCCCGGCAGGTTCACGGTTCCGAACCGGAACCGTCAAAAACGATTTGGAATCGGAACCGTTTTTCGACGGGCCAGTTCAGGTTTAAGGTTTTAACCAGAATTGGAACCGGCAGTTCCGAACTGTCGAACCATCAGAAAGTAATTAAATAAAAAAAACGGTTCCGAACTGTTGAACCGGCGAGATAAATTTTTGAAAATTTGAAAATCGACGAATCACCACGTGTCGCTGAAATAAAAAAAAATTAAAATATTAAAATATTCGTCGAACCGCCCGAACCGGAACCATATTTTCAAGGGCCGGATCCGGTTCCACCTTTCTGGAACTGCCGAACCGGAACCGGCCCGTGGCAACCTCTGGTCAATTATAATAATCTGCAGGTAGAGGTTTTCTACCGAGATTGAAAAAGTTATCGATCGATTTTTATGCTAATTGATCGATTCTTGAAATAAACGATCAAATTTGACAGACTTCTAGTTCAAATAATTGATCAAATTTTTGTTTGGTACTTAAATAAACAATCAATTAATATGACTCGACTAGCCGATTTATAAATGTTCTCACACAATTAAATTAAATATACGAGAAGAAGGCCTCACATGAGACCTTCACTTTATTTTAGATATCACATGAATTAGTTAAAACGACAAAGAGAGTCGAACATAAATTTTTTTAGGAAACAATCACACGTGAAGACACAAATAATAGTTTAAAAGCTTCATTTCTTTTTTACAAATCATAATTTCAAGTTACAATTGGGATATTTGAGTGGAATTAAATTTAAACTAATGTATTTTATTGATAAAAAAATTAAGTGATCATATAATAAGTGAGTTTCTCATTCTAAATGAGAATAAATCTGGGTTGTTTATTTATATAGATCGACGCTTCAGATTTAAACTACTCCTTCATTAATTCACGCATCATTATGGAAATAAGGGTAAGGTAGTAATTGCTGTTTTAATTTTGGTAACCGTCTCCTCTATTTTAGATCTAAATACTCTCTCTCCTAATTTTCTCTTTCCTCCCATTATAATCAAACGATTATATCTTTCTCGATTCAAATCTATTTTTTACGAATCATATATCAAATTAAACGTATTTTTACGACGATTCATATGATATCCATATTGGATATGTTAATTTTAGAAGATTCGCACGAAAATCATGATTTTATATTCAGTTGGTATATGTTCTTCATTATATTTACGTTCAGGATAAAAAATGCATAAATTGCGCATAAAAAATGTTCCAAAATATCTGCATTTTTTGCATCAAATGATGCACTATTAACTTGAATAAGATGCATTTTTAATTCTAAAGCATATGCATTTTTGTATTCATATTGAGTGCATTTTTTACATTGATACGTTCAGGATAAAAAAAATGCATCAATTACTCATAAAAAATGCATCAATTACGCATAAAAAAATGTTCCAAAATATCTGCATTTTTTGTATCAAATGATGCATTATTAACTTGAATAAGATGCATTTTTATTCTAAAGCATATGCATTTTTGTATTCATATTGAGTTCATTTTTTACATTGATACGTTCAGGATAAAAAAATGCATCAATTACGCATAAAAAATGTTCCCAAATATTTGCATTTTTTGCATCAAATGATGCATTATTAACTTGAATAAGATGCATTTTTATTCTAAAGCATATGCATTTTTGTATTCATATTAAGTGCATTTTTTGCATTGATTATATGCTGCAGTTTTATAACTAAAATGTTGCATTTTTTACATTGAACGTATGCATATTATGTTTTATGAACTGCACGAAATGAAATTATTGAATATACATTTTTTACATTTTTGCCCTTTTATGCATTGCGTATGTGCAAAAAATGCACCGAAAATTGGACGGGATTTATTTAACCTGAGCCGTAGATTGAAATATTTAATGGCTCAGATTTTTTCTCATTTAGCATGGAAAATCCTATTATCACCTAATCACTACCCATCCAATTTATAATGATTTGAGTATCTTGTAAGATATGGAATGGAGACATGGAGGGCATTGTGTTCAAATTTCAAATTAGATTTGACAAATTTCGATTGGAATAAAATATTTTGATCAGAATCAGAGAATTCCAATCGAAATATAATATGCACAAATAAATATTTCTATCAAAATACCCATGCCTCACAATATTTCATCAAAACACAATCTCACAATTTCTTTTACCGTTCATAAAATATGCATACTGAAGTAAAAAATTTATTGCATATTATGGGTATGCATGGTCGGGTTTGGTCGGTTTGAAGGGCAAAGTAGGGACCAAACCAATAATCATGGTTATAAATTTTCATAAATCAAAACAGCCAAATAATTATTTCAAACCAAATCGGCCAAACCATATTAAAACGGTTTGGTTTGGCCGGTTTAAATAATTTGCAAGATTATTCAACTAATAATGCAAACAATAAAATTTTTATATCAGTTTGATTAAAAATATTATGAAAGAATGATACAAAAATAAAAACTAATATAAATATATTTTGTTTGTCATTAATTATTCAGGAGATAAGTAATAAATAAATAAAGTGTTATGGTTGCAAAAAATAATGAAATATAAATTAATTTACAGGGATACAATTCGAAAGAATACAAACATTGGACATATATATCAATATTATTGATATTTTAGTTTTCTAAAATACTTTTATTCATACGGCCGAAAACATCCGATTTCATCCTTCAAACCGTCGGTCAAACTAAATTATTCAATTTAAAAAATTTCAAATTAATTCGACCAATCATTATTTCAAACCAAGTTAACCAGCCATATTGATTTAGTTTGACCGGTTTCGCTCCAAACCATTCACACCCTATTGCAGAGAAGATGACCCATAATTGGCCCGTATTTTTAGCTAACCGACAGAAATATTAGGGTAAAATTTTGTAAAAAATAAAATAAAACAAACTTCAAAAGTTAAAGTAAAATTCATATTTTCTCAAAACCCAATTACTCAAATAAATTTGGGCTAACAATCCACGCTAATAACGGGCTTTTCGGGCCGGGCCACATCAATCAACTATTATCATGGTCTCACGCCGCAGGGAAAGCATAAATATAAAGAAATTAAGTCCCGTCACAAACGTTTCCTTGCAATTCACATTATAAAATAGAGAAAAAGGGTTAATTTAACTCTTCGACTATTTTGATAGGATCACTTTTTAACCCCTTATTGACTATTTGGTTCAATTAAATCCTTTAACATTAAAAAATGGTTCAATCTAACCCCTCAACTTAAAAAATGATTGTTTTACCCTGATTAAGAGAAAATATAATATTTGTTTTATAGTTTTATCCTTGTTATTAAATTATTTGTTATTTTTATATTACTTAAATTATTTTTTTATTTATAATTTTAAGGGATAAGGGTCAATTTAACCCTTCGACTATTTTGATAGGATCACTTTAGTCCCTCCTTGACTATTTGGTTCAATTAAACCCTTTAACTTTAAAAAATGGATCAATCTAACACTTCAACTTAAAAAATAATTGTTTTACCCTGATTAAGAGAAAATATAATATATATTTGTTTTATAGTTTTATCTTTGTTATTAAATTATTTGTTATTTTCATATTACTTAAATTATTTTTTATTTATAATTTTAAGGGATAAGGGTCAATTTAACCCTTCGACTATTCTGATAGGATCACTTTAGCCCCTCCTTGATTATTTGGTTCAATTAAACCCTTTAACTTTAAAAAATTACTCAATCTAACCCTTCAACTTAAAAGATAATTGTTTTACCTGATTAAGAGAAAATATAATATATATTTGTTTTATAGTTTTATCTTTGTTATTAAATTATTTGTTATTTTTATATTACTTAAATTATTTTTTATTTATAATTTTAATTAAGTCAAAACCTTAAATAAACTATTTACTAAAATCTTAAATTGCCACTTTTATATTACATTTTAATAATGGCCAAATTTATTATGTTGCCACCACTTTTTTTCATAAATCTATATACATGTATTAAATTGGTAAAAAAAATTATTTAATACTGGAATTTATGAAATAATTTAAATATTATATTTCATTAAAATTGTATACACCGCAAATGAATAAAATTAAATCGAACTAAATCGCAAAGTACTACCAAAAAATTTTATTTTATTTTTTTATTTCGTTAATTTTATATGTAGCGAATGAAACTTCTAAAATAGCAAAAATTCATAAATAAATTATTACACAATGGTCGCAATGTACCAGAATTATTATTTTTTATTTTATTTGCTTTTTTATGTATTTGAACTTTTTTTTATTCGATTAAATGTTAGGTATAAATAAATTAATAATTTGCTTAGAATTAAGTCGCACACTTACTCTAAAACATTAATAAAAATATATTGAATGGGGCCATTTCAAATTAAAACATCAATCTTTTAATATTTCATTTAATAATTTATAAATGTAAAATCAAAATAATATTGAGTATCAAATGAGTTTGGTCAATTCTTGAATATAAATATAATATTGTTTGTTTAAGGTTTTTAAATAATCAAATTGGCTATTTAGATATATTTCCACATTTTAATTAGTATAATTGAAAATACTTAATATAATTTGTATGAGCTAAAAAAGACTTAATTATTATTTTTAGCTAAAACAAATGTATTAAATTATCTTATTAAATCAATACCAAAACATTAATATGTCATTCATAAATAATTATAAACAATAGTATAAGACTATATTTATCAGCAACCAGACAACCACCCAACCACTCAACTATTTTAATATTTTATTAATTTCTCTCTCATCCACATCATCCAACCCAACCACAACATTTTTTGCAAAGTTTATCAGCAACCAGACAATCACACCATTTTATATAATTCTTTTTATTTGATTTTATTTTTAAAATAAAAAATAATTAAATTAGAAAAATAAATAACTTATAAAGTGACTAGTAAAATAAAAAATATTAGAATTATCAAGGGAAAATATTATGCAAAAGATGATATTTGAAAATATAACTAAGTGTATATTTACACACACACACACACACACACACACACATATATATATATATATATATATATTCAAAAATAAAAAATAAATATATCAAGATTAGTCTCTATTTGTAGAGAATAAAAAATTATGAATTTTAATATATTACTTATTTATTTTTATTTAAAAGATATATTAATTTGAATATTATTCTAGTGCAAAATTAATTGACTAATAAAATAAAGACAAATGTCAACAAATTATTAGTCTATCATTAAAGAATTAGTAAAAATAATAGTGAGACCCGCAGACCTTTGGAGGTTGAAATGGTCTCTAGGGGACCTTTGGTCTAGGAGAGAGAAAATTTTGGTATAGGAGAGAGAAATTTTTTGTATTTTTTAATTTGAAAAAATTGCTTATGTGGCAGAGACCACAAGTGTTGTGGTCATTGTTATTTATGGTCTAAGTATTTATCCATTTTTCTGAAGTCAATATTTTTAAGAATCAAATTTATAATTCTAAATAAAATATTGTATTGTTCGAAGCTGTTAAAGCTTAAATGAAAAAAAAATTAGCTTAAAATATAATAATTATTATTTATATTTTTATTTCTCATTATTATTATTATTTTTAAATATCTCTATTTGCTGAATTTGTTATAGTTTATATTTGTAGTATACTTACTTTTTTTTATTATTTTAGCTTCAACTAAAATACAATTTATTGGTGTATAAATTAGATTTAATAATTAAATATCAATCTGATAGATGTAATACATAAATTTTTTTTATAATAAACTATCAAAAATTCTTATTTATTTTAATTTAGTTTTTAAATTAAATTTATTTACTAATAGATATATTTATTATTTCAAATATTTTTATTTATATAAATTAAAAGTACAAATAAAAAATAAATTAAGTAATATAAAAGTAATAAATAATTTAAAACTAAGATAAAAACAATAAAGTAAATGTATATTCACTTCTCTCTTACTTAGGGTAAAACTGTCATTTTTTAAATTGAGGGGTTAGATTGAACACTTTTTTAAGTTAAAGGGTTTAATTGAGCCAAATAATCAAAGAAGGGCTAAAGTGATCCTGTCAGAATAGTCGAAGGGTTAAATTGACAGTTATCCTTATAAAATATTTGCTTGAATCAAAGAAACGTCGGAAAAATTGGTTACTACATAAAATGATATTTCTCGATGTAGAAATTATAAGTAGTTTATGAAAACTTGAATCTATTGGAAGAGTAACTAGTACAATCAATCTTCAATCTCTTGTCGAAGACTTTCGTATTATCTTTTAGCTCCTTCTAAAGACTTTGATATTACATAATGGATGCAACTCCAATATCTTCAACATTTAGATTTTTGTATGAATTTAATTTACTATAATTGAAATATGAAACTAATATTATCAATAGGGTGAAAGTTGAGATAAGATCATGGATGATGGTATGCCATATTCATCCATTGGTATATATATACGATCAATAATAATAATAAAAAAAAACCAACCCTTCGTATTTTTTTTTTTTTTTGTTTTAAGTATGGATGAACAGTCCATTTTTCCAAACTATGATTAATTGGAATTCATAGATTTAATCAATCAATAAATTCAAATACCATCAGTCCATCACTTGGGTTGTTTTTTTTTTACCTGAAATGATTTCTTACTTTAAGTTACTTTTTTTTTGGCTTAGTCGTAATATTGTAAGATTTCATCCCTCATTTTGTTCGACTATCTTTTTCTTGGTTATATCCAAGTTTGCTATGTAAGTCTTAACTCTTATGGGTTTAACACAATAATCATAAGAAAAATTAATAATTTAATAGTATACATTAATTAATTTTTTATTTTGATAAAAATTATTTTTTGGATATAAAAAAGAAAAAAGAAAATGAAATTAATAATTTTTATTATTATTATTTTAAATGAATGTGGGGGATGAATTGTGTAAATTCATTATTCACTCATCTGTAACAAATTGGTGGCCACACACAATCTCATAGGTCAATTAGTTGACACTGCACATTCACTTCTTCCTCCATTACACCGTCGTCGGCGGTTTGACGTTTTAGTCACTTGGATGGCCATCTCCGTCATCCCAAGCACCGTCGCCAACACCACCGGAGCTGCTGAGCCTGCGCCGACCACCGTCGACCCTTCTCCGACGAGTTATGCTTCGCCATCTCCCTCCATGGTGATCTGTTTTTCCGCCTTCTCCACGCGGTGTTCTCATCTTCCAGCCACCCCCTACCGGAGTAGATTCTCACGGCGTATCCCCTGCCGTAGATCTTGTGCACGAAGGGTGTTCTACCACCGGCCCTGTGATGTTCAGGGCGCCGTTATCACTAGAAGGAGCCACGGCCAACCTTCTAGATTCCGTGCACCATCGGCTGGCTCAAGGCAAAGGTGTGTATGCGATTGCGTTTGGTTGACTAACCCGGCGAATGTAAGTGACAAACTGGCGAATCACCGGCGATACTTGGGGTTTTTTTATTCATTCTTCTTTTATTTTTTAAATTGTCTGGTGGGAATTAACCAACCCTACCGTGATTATCTTGAGCCCCAGATTCTTTTCCGGTTACATATTATTAAGTTAAAACACGTTCTCAGTCGAGGGCCAAGTACTTTCGATTGTTTAATGCTTCATGGCATTTTCCGGTCATCTTCTCCGACCACCCAGGCTGCGATTGAACAGCCAGACTCGATTAGGGTTTTCAGGTCCCATTTGGAAAGATTATTCTTTCATTTCCTCACTTATTCTTGTCTATTTTTTGTTTCCTTCCTTATACAAGGCCTGCATGGAGTCTTACACGCATCTGGACTCGATCTTGGGCACACCATGCTGACCGATCAACTAGGAAGGTCGAGGTTACCATTTGTGGATCATACTTCCCTTGTGTATCATGCTATGTATTTCATACAGTTTGCTGTCCACATTCATGAAGGGCGATGGGTAAGGCAAGTTTTAATCAACCATCAATCAAGGGATTTTGAAATTAGATTGGTGAATGCTTTGGTAAGTGTATTAATTAGATATTTACCTTATTATCTAATTAATTCGAATTTGAATTTTGAAATTCCATCAAGTAAATGCAAATTTGAATTCCCCTCCCTATATGGGAAGGTATTATTTCTTTCCAAGTTAGATATTAAATTGATTCTCTTAATATCTAACTCTGACCATTCTCTCTCCATGAGTGATACTAGTGTGGTATGGAATGATTTTCTTTCCCTTGTACTTAGAATGACCGAGAATAACATGCCTCTTGGCATGGTAAGTTGCTACAAACCCTACTCTTATTTATTGAAGTCTGGTGCATTTATGAGACACGTTAATATCTCCCATCCCTTGTGCCCTACTGTTATGCTAAATCCTGCGCAAACTGGGGCCCGTCTTTTGATTCTCTACATCTGTATATTCCCTTTGAGTTGTTTTCACAACAGTGTCAGGATGAATCACAATCAACCTAATGGTATGACCACGAGTGTGGCAAGTTCGAATGGGGACAACCGGCGTCCTCAACCTACTACCATACATTGCTTGGAAGCGATTCCCATGAATCCTTGGCTCCGCAACAATGGTAACTTTTCTACTAAGACGTTGATTTCCCGTGCTGATTGTGCTCTTCCAATGGTCCACAAAACTGTGATTGACGAAGGCGTAGTTATTGAGAACGATGACTGCTACCCAGTTGAGAAGGTTTGGGGCTACTGCTTGATTGGTTTTTATGGTGGGAGGTTCCCGGGCAAAGAAGCGACCACGCGAATGCTCGATAGATGGCTGAAGAAATGCCAAGCCTCGTACAACCTGAATGGGTGGGTTCTCCTCCGATTCGAGATGGAGGAAGATCGTGAGTTTATGCCGACAAGAGGTATGCAATACATTTACGACATTTCGTTTATCTTATGCACGCTACCTAATGAATTCAGATTTGATTCCTCACCGGAATTCAAATTTCGTGTGTGGATCACTCTCCCTAACTTGCCAATAAGTCTTTGGTGCCCTAGAGCATTGAGCAAAATCGCATCCATGGTTGGGGAACCTATTGAAGTTGACCAACATACGATCCTCAAATATAACATTGATGGTCCGCGTATCTTGGTTCTGGTGAATGCTTTGGAGAAACTGGTCCTTAATGTGTTGGTCCGAATGCCGTCGGGCAATTCTTTTAAACAAGAAGTGGTTTTCGAGTACTACCCCATCATGTGCACCTTTTGCATGCGTATGGGTCATCACAAGAGTGCTTGCAGCCATGTTGAATCTACTGGAGACCAATATGGTGGTGTGATGGCCGATTCGGGAGAGCAGCCTTGGACCGAGGCTCACTCTCGCAAACAGCGCAACCGGGCTCTTCCGATAGGAGCTCATGTACGGGGAAAAATAATGGACGACAGAAGGAATAATATGGGTAACCTTCTCCCTCCTAACACTCATATTTGTTTTAACACTCCGGATCCCTCTGTGAATGCCAGTGAAGCCATTGTGGCGAGGCCAAATGCTCTACCAAATGATGAAGTCGAGCAACCCATGGAAAATGGAACCAAACACTTGGCAGATGTTATTGAAGTTAATTCAACGGATACGGCTACTGCCTGTCAGATGGCCGTGGAAAAAATTGAGAATGTGCAAGTCCAAGATCCTGATAATGCACTTCAAGTGCTTGACATCTTTCCTGAAGGTTTGACCGAGGATGTTCATGCAGCGACCTCCCAGGAATCGGTCTCAGTGGTGAAGGAGACCCCGTTAAAATCTGAGACAATAGGCTCAAAGGACACCAATGACACCATACAGAGCTGGGCTGATCTAGCCGATGAAGAAGATGCGAACAAGGCAGCCAAGTGCTTGCCCAAAAGTCCCCCCGATAATACGTTGTCCTCTAACTCCTTTGGTGTGCTAGGAAAAATCCCTCTTGCTTATCGTCCGAACCATGCTACGGGCAAGACGAAAGAAGTTCCAACAGTGGGTCACGCTTCGGGAGGTGGTGGTCCGACGAAGAAAATGATTGCCCAGAAAGCAAAGAAGCAAGCCGAGAAGTCTCGTTCTTCTAGCCGCAGCTGGAGTGTTCGAAGTGACAAGGATCGTTGGTAATCATAAGATTCAGAGTGTGGAATGTTCGAGGGTTCCAGCGACTCTCCAAACAACAAGTTGTTCGGGATTTTATTACTAAGTTTGATCTTGATCTATTTGCTGTACTTGAGTCGAAATTCAAGTCTCAAAGTTATAATAAATTTGTTAACTCTTTTTATGCTTCTTGGAGTCATTAATAATTTCCAATTTCCGAATGGATGCATTTTAATAGTTTGGAATCCTAATCGCCTCGAATTGCAGGCAATTAAAACCGACTAGCAATGCATACATTGTAAAGTCAAATGGAAACCATTGGGGATCAGTTTTCACATGTCTATATGTTACGGGTCGAACAAGCTAGCCAAGAGGCGTGAGATGTGGGACTCGTTGCTGCAGCACATCCCGTTGAATGAACCAGCCATCGTTGCTGGTGACTTCAATTGTGTACTTGACCCTAGTGAACGAATTGGTACCTCGTTACCTGGGGAAAAGGAATATACTGAATTTTCTGATACATGCTCATTCTTAACTTTGCAAGATGCTCCCTCATCGGGGTGTTCATTTACTTGGTCGATTGAACAAAGGTACTCTAAGATTGATAGGATGCTAGTCAATGATACTTGGTTCGAGCAAAACTTGTTTTGCCGAACGGATTTTTTGCCCAAAGGAATTTATTCCGACCATTGTCCCTATATTTCTTATCTTTTTGAACAAGTTCCGCGGTTTAAGCCATCGCTTAAATTTTCTAACTTTTGGATGTGTCATAAGGATTACTACTCATTTGTGGACTCGAATTGGGTTAAATCGAGAGTAGCTTTGAATTGTCAAGCTCACTTGGTTGCCAAACTTGAGAATTTTCAGGCTGTTTTGAAAGGTTTCAACTTTCGGGAGTTCGGGCACATCCTTAGCAAGACCGAGGCTGCGAGGAAAGATGTTGAAGCAGCGCAGATTGCGTGTGACCGCAATCCCTTAGATCCGGAGCTGCTTAACATTGAAATTGAAGCTCGCAAGAAGTGTAAGATGCTTGACCTAGCTGAGACGGAATTTTTCAAACAACAAGCTCGAGGTATCCACTTAATTAATGTTGATAAGTGTACCAAGTATTTTTATTTGATTGTTAAACGAAAGCATGACTGTAATACTATTTCATTTATTTGTGATGATCGAGACGAGGTGTGTAATAATATTAAATTTATTCGAGATTCTTTTGTGTCGTACTACTCCAACTTGTTTGGTGTTTCGGTTCCCCGTTCGCGGGTGTGTTCTAATGTATTTTCTGAAGGGAAGTGTCTATCGACTGACGAACAGCAGCACTCGATCCGGTATGTCTCCAATTCTGAAATTAAGGAGGCTCTTCTTAGTATAGGAAGTGAAAAAGCACCGGGACCGGACGGTTACTCCTCGACGTTCTTTAAGAACGGGTGGTTGATTCTTGGTGATGAAGTTATCGACGCAGTTCATGAGTTTTTTGACAGAGGAGTACTTCTCCAAAAGTTAAATCATACGGTGGTATCTCTAATCCCAAAGAAGTCTCATATGCCGACTGTGGCTGATTTTAGGCCGATTCGTGCACGAATGTTATCTATAAAATCATTACCAAGATCTTGGCTAATCGTTTGATGGAATTTTTGCCTGACTTTATTAACCCCGCACAAGTGGCGTTCTTGAAAGGTCGCAATATAACGGACAATTTCTTACTTGCATAGGAAATCTTACGGGGCTTTGATAGGAAATGAAAGAAGTGTGCAACGAGGTGTCTACTCAAGATTGATCTTTAGAAAGCATACGACACCATTTCCTATATGAGGTACTGCATGGCTTTCAATTACATCCTTGCCTTATACATTGGATCATTACTTGTGTTACATGTCCTACATACTCCGTTGTGATTAATGGGGGTACACATGGTTTTATTGAGGGAAAACGTGGTTTGAGACAAGGTGACCCGATGTCGCCTTTACTTTTTCTTATGTGCATGGAGTATTTCTCCAGGTTGTTCTCGCTTCGAATTCGTGGTTCACCTTTTAAATTTCTCCATAAGTGTGAATCCCTTAAGATTTCTCACTTAATGTTTGCTGATGATCTGTTAATCTTTGGAAAAAGGGTCGAAACAATCTATGCAGGTAGTTGCGGCCATCTTGGAGGAATTCTCGAATACTTCTGGGCTAGCTATTAATCGTAGCAAGTCGCAGATTTATTTCGCGAGTGCGACGGATAGAGAGATGGAGGAAATTGCCGACCTTTTTGGCTTCACAATTGGCGCATGGCCAATTAAATTCCTAGGCATACCCCTTGCATGTCAAAAGCTACAAAATCATCGGTATACTCCGCTCATTGATGCGGTCTCTGGATGTATTAAAAAATATACTAGTACTTCTCTATCCCTTGCAGGTAGGGCCGAACTCATTCGGTCAGTTATCCAAGGCGTCGAAAATTACTAGTTTCAGGTTCTCCCCATCCCGGTGGCTATCGTGGATCGTCTTAACAGATTGATGCGGGAGTTCTTGTGGGGACATAACTCAAATCCAGTTGCTTGGCATAAGGTGTGTCGACCCTTCACCGAAGGAGGGTTAGGTATCCGAGATCTTAAAGTCTGGAACAAGGCGCTGCTTTCTAAGACCCTTTGGAACATTCACGATAAAGCTGATTCTTTATGGATCCAATGGGTCCATACGGAGTATTTAAGGGGCGCTAACATTTGGTCCCATGTTGGGTCTACCCGGGATTCGGGGTTATTTAAGAACGTGCTTTCTCTGCGTAATGTGTACTTGAATCATTGTGCAGGTTGTGGTGAAGAGGCGGGTGCCCTCCTATCTTCGTGGTTTCCTGGGAAGGGAGTTGCGAAAGCATATGAGTTTTCTCGTGTTAAAGCCGACAGCCATTACTGGCACCGTACCATTTGGAAATCTTACATCCCTCCCCATTTTTCTTGTACTTTATGGTTTGCATTTTAGGGCCGTTTGAAGACAAGGGACCGAATGCACTATCTATCGGATGATGTGCCCACGGAATGTGTTCTCTGTAGAGAGACTATCGAATCTAACTCTCACCTTTACTTTGAATGCTCTTTTGCAGGTGGAGTTTGGCTGCTCGTAGTGGATTGGCTACGTTTTCAGCACCGCCCTCGGACACTAGCGGGTGCGTTGAAGTGGAGCATACGTGACGGGGCAAAATCTCAAGTTATTAAAAAGGCGCGGCTCCAAGCGTTTGCGGCAACTTGCAACCATATTTGGATGGTGAGGAACAGGTGTATCTTCGATGATGAAACACCTATGGCTGCGACGATCATCAAGCGAATCAAGGAGGATGTGTTCAAAATGCTCTACTCAATTTTTCCGATTGAAGTAATCATGGCGCATATGGAGTTCAATTGCAACTGATGATGGCTGCCACATTATTTGGCTATGTCACAACCAATATTTTGTTTAGCGCATTGTGCCCTATGTTGCTAGTTTTGTTTGTATTTTTCATTTTGGAAGTAGTGTGGACGTTGGGCCGGTCAACCAATGCCATGAAGTTTGTAAATTGACCCTTGGGTATGCCCAAGTCATTTTGTAAGGTTTCGGCCTGATTTCGGACGCCATTTAAATATATGCATCTCTATTTTGTCTTCCTCCATTACACCTTTTTAAAAATATTTTATAAGTGTAGATTTTAATTACAAATATCTTTTGATAAGAAACTTGGGATTAATACTTCATAGTTAATTCTCTTAATTTTCTATGAAACTCCATGAGGAAAAAAAAAATTGATAAATTATAATTCCCAAGCTAACACACTCACTCAAGTGGTGTAAACGGTCGACGATTTTGTTTAAAATAAAACCAAATTGCTAACTTAAAAAATTTTAAGAACTCAACCTTAATCGATCGTTCAAAAATATGTCAACCCAACATAATTGAAACTTCAATTAAGTTTCTACCGATTTCCTAATTTTATTATTTTATATAAATCATTTAATTTAAAACTACTTTTTTTTACTGCATCACTATTTATCAACCTAATCATAAAAATGATAAGAATTTCGAATTATAATTCCGCATCAACTAATACAAACTAGAAAATATGAAATTCAAAATAATAATATAATGAAAAATATAAAAATGATAAATATATATGATTCGGTCAATTAAGTTTCTAACAAACCCAAAAGCTAATAAATAAAACAAATATAATTTAATTTAGATTTTAAAATTTTCAGAATCAAACTCAATTTTTATGCAAGTTCAAATCCCAAACCTTTCTATTCCTTTTATTTTTTATATCTACATCCACCCCCTAACAAAAAATATCTTTTTTTTAAAAAAAAAATAAGTTTTCGTATGGTCAACTTTTTCAATAAGTAATACTAACTGACATAAAAATAAAAATAAAAATCAACGTGACCTTACAAATCTAAGTAAGACAAATCTTTAGATGAGACGGACTCATCATTTTTATTGTGAGATGAGCTTAATGAAATGATGTGTTTCTTTATTGTAAATGATGTCTTAACATTTTTATTGTTAGACGAATTTAATGAAATGATGTGTTTCTTTATTGCAAATAATATATTTCATTGTTGCAAATAATGTAATTTCTAAAAATAAAATGATGTATTTAACTTATTGAAATGATATATTAAAATTCTTCTCACGATAAAAAAAATATTGAGACCGTTTCTCAGGAGACCAACTCACCAAATAAAAGATAGCTTGACGAAATTGACTCGCGCGAGAATACATGATTGTTGGGATTACATTCAAAATTGCAGACTTCAGTTTTTCACTGGGAGAATTAGAAAATACAATATTGTATCTATAATGTTAAATTAATAATTTTACTATCAATTTGATAAAAACTCATTAGAATTTATCTAGTTAATATTAATTATTTAATTAATTTGAATCATAAGAAAATCATCTCCATATTATATATTTTAAATAGTTCTGATTATCTTTAATAGTTGTAAGAAAATATGATACTATTGTGACGTTGTTAACAAATTAATTTATTTTTAAAATAAAATAACAAATCTGTAAACATAATTCTTAATTTTTTTAAAAAAAATTAAGTTCAATTAAATAATAAATAAATAAGAGGTGAACAATACACTACTCGAGGATTTGAATTCATTTACTTAGTCACAACAGAAAATATTGTTACAATAAAAATTAAAGTTACCTGTAATAAAATATAAAATGAATTGAAATTTATGCTTAAAAGAATCTTTTATTTAAAAGTTTATACATATAATTTATTTTTTTATTGAAATATTTTCGAAGAGATTTAATTCTTATCTTGAATGTCTTGCTTGTCCAAGAAAAAAAATAGTACTCCCTCAGTTTCATCTTATAATCTAGTTTGATCTTGCACGTTTGTCAAAAAATATTTAATATTTAAATAAACTTCCAAAATTACTATTATTTAATGCATTAATTAACCTTTTATTTTTATAATATTGAATCATATAATTGAAACACCCTAAAATAATAATCCGAACTATATAATCAAAACGGAGGAAGTAATATTATTTTGTGGAATTGAAGAGAGAGAAAAGTCGAGGGCAGCTGCAATTGCAAAATCCCATTGATTTTCAATTCCTACTGCGGAGGTTGACTCATCAAAAAGAGAATCTCATGAATTTGGAATTTTCTAATTTTAAGAGATTCATGTTCACATTTTCTCTCTCCCTCCACTCTTTTCTATTTTTTAAATAAAATTAAATCAATGTTTGGAGAAACCAATCCTTAATCTCACGACTATTTAAAGATAAGAGTATCGTTTATGTTGATGTCGAATTTTGATGAGTTATTTTTAAAAGAATACTTAAATAAAATAGAATTTCTTTTTTAAAGACAGTTGAAGTAATAAATATGAGTATAAATGCAGTAATTAATCACACAAGAACTTTATTGCTTGAAGAATTCATTGTGTTTCAACAATCATAAATATTACTTCCTCAGTGTAATTTCATTTCTTTTCAATACGGAAATTAAGAGTTGGAGTGTAGTGGAATTAATATTTTATTGGTGAGTGAAAAAGTTTATCATTTTAGAAAAATCATAATATTTTATAGGACAAATAAAAATGGAAAATGAGACTATTCCTGCAGAACAAAGAGAGTAGTTATTTATAGAAATAGGTACTGCTAGGAAGTATTTATATATGTTTGTTGCTTTGATATGTCAAAAGAATGTATGGAAACTACTAATTTCGAGCGTCTTTAGGTTAGCTTAGTCCGTACAAACTTATAATATCATGTTAGGATGTCTATCGAACTGTGATAGAGTTGATCAAGACAAACTGAATCGGAATCTAAAAACCACCAGTTTGAGCCATGTGAAGAATAAGAAGAAATTGACTTTTAGTTTGGAACTGATAAATTAGAGAAGCTGATCGAAGGCAGCTTAGCTCTTCTCTAGTTTACGGGCGTAGTTTCTACTCACACTTAGAGACAAAGAGAATAAGTCAGATGAATCATTGAAAATCAGTCTTTAAGAATGAAGATTCCTTAAATATTGAAGTTATAAAAAACAATTCAGATTCTTAGGACTGGCAAAACTGTTATGACACAGAAGCAGCAAGTCGACATCTTGTGTTGAAGAAGGACGAAGCATGTGCTGAAATTCAGGAAAAACATCCAACTCCCTTCAGAAAAAAGAGATACCTCAAATTCGACAATGTTCAGATTGTCTCTAAACGGCTATAAATTTGAATACGCTCCTACCTAGTCTATAAATAGACGAAGTACTCAGAGAGACAATATGTATAAACCTTAAGAAAACAACGGTATTCAGCGCAAGTAAAATCTCAAAGTGTTTTTATTCTCAAGGCTAAAACTTAGCTAATTGTGTGTCATCTTTTGAACACGAGACTCATAGCTTTTCAGCTTGAGTTATTTTTTGGTGTTATTTCTCTTCTAGAAAAACACAACAACTACAATTATCTCCAAGCTGCAACTATCACGGGCATCAAGCCACAAGTTCGAGAGTTAGGGAAGAACTATAAAAATCCCAAGTTCTAGACAAGAGGTTGCGTGGTGTGCCCACACTCTAAGTTCTGAGAGGCCGGGGCCTCGACGAGTGAGCTAGTGAACTGGTAGACATATCTACCAGCTAGCGATAAGATCGCGAGACCAATCTGTAACTGAAGCTTAGTGAATCTGAAGAGAAGACGTAGAACTTTTGTCTAAACCTCTATCAATCATTTGCTCTTATTACTTTTTACTTTCTTGCAAGGATTCTGAAACTCAACACATTTTAGTGTTGTAGTAAGCTCAAATTGAACTTATAAATCAAATTCGCTAACAAACAGTCTTACAGAAATACAAACTGACCTAGAACCACTAGTTTGTGAATGCAAATTAGTTTTAAAATTTTCGTTGCACATCAAATTTACCATATTTATAAAACTCAACATATTATAGTGAAATTATAAAATATCCATTTGAGATTAATATTTTATTAGATTCAAATTCATGTTGGAATCTAATAAAATAATTTTAAATGTAATATATTTGTGATCCTTTGCGATTTGAATTTTTTTAGATATTTTCATATTTTTAGATAATAATTTTAAACTTAATGAAATATAATTGCAATATTTGTGATTTCAACTTTTTAGATATTTTCTTATTTTTGGATAATAATTTCACTATTTAAAATCCGATTAATATTATTATTAATTTTAAAAATAGTTTTGTAATTTTGAAAACTTGTGCAATTAATATGAAATTGTTAAAAAACAAGAATGCTGACCGACTAAGATTTTTTTATGAAAATCCAGATTAAAAAAATATGTCATTATATTTAAAAAGTGGGGGTATTTTTAAAAAATGAATTCTTTAAATGTATATATAAAAATAACTATTTAAAATTTTAATATAATGAAATAAGTTTTTTTAAAGTTTTAACTCTTTTAAATAACTTATAAATTACTCAAGTCATTTACTCAGAACAGAGTTCAACCTCAAATTTTTAAATATATGAAGCCCCTTCCATTTATGCT
Source organism: Plectranthus barbatus (assembly GCA_026898455.1). Lineage (NCBI taxonomy): Eukaryota > Viridiplantae > Streptophyta > Magnoliopsida > Lamiales > Lamiaceae > Plectranthus > Plectranthus barbatus. Next base: position 583,316 of record JAPKLW010000356.1, read on the forward strand.
CCATCGCTATACCATTGAGAACATATTTTTAAAGTTCAAATCATTTAACACATAAATAAGAAATATTAACCCAAATTCGCCAATTAATTCTTTCACTAGTGATTGTTTAATCTTAAAGCTTCATCGAGTTTCCTGAATTTATTTATTTTATTTATTTTTAATAGAAATATATTAATTGAATACACACACCCAAATATTTCCAAAAAAGTTCGAACTCATAATCTCTCGGTCACAGATAATGTATTTTGACCACAACACTTTAAATGTAGGGACAAAATCCTAATATATATTTATATGTTGAAAATGTGACCATTTGAACCAATAATTTAATCTTATCTATTTTCTAGTAAAATGAGAAGCTTCAATCTTTAGAGGATTACAAGGTGGAAAACAATATTGTTTACAACGAACTTGGAAAATTAATTAGCCTTGCAATTGACGACGATGATGTTAGTGAATGGTGATGATGCTTAAGAGAACTTGCAAACAATGATGAACTGGAGCAAGAATGGAAGAAATTATTAATTTATCATGTTGGGGTAAAATTAGGGGTGTGCACGGTCCGGTTTGGCCGGTTTAAGGGGTGAAGTACGGACCAAACCAATAGGTACGGTTCGGAACTTTTACAAACCAAACCAGCCAAATAATTATTTCAAACCAAATCGACCAAACTAAAACGGTTTGGTTCGGCTGGTTTAAACGATTTGAAGATTATTCATTTAATAATATTTCAAATAATAAAATTTGTATATCAATTTGATTATTAAATATTAAGAAAAGAATGATATACAAAATAAAACTAATTTAAATATATATCACTCATCATTAATTATAAATATGAGATAATAAATAAATAAATAAATAATGTTATGATTGCAAGAAACAATTAAATATAAGTTGATTTATAGGGTTACAATTCGAAAGAATATAAGCATCGGACATATATATATAAATATAATTGATATTTTAGCTTTCTATCTAATAATGTTTTATATCATTATTATATTAAAAATTATAATATTTATACGGCCGGTTTCATCCTTCTAACCGTCGGCCAAACCAAATTATCCGGTTTGAGATTTTTCAAACCAACCCGGCCAATTATTTTTATCAAACCAAGCAAATCGGCCAAATTAATTTGGTTTGGCCAATTTCGGCCAAACCAGTAAAATTATCAATTAAAAAAAATTAAAATAAAGAGTTACAAAGAATAAATTGGAACTGTATTTAGAATTATCCTCACATTTTTAACTAATGTATTCAACAAATTTACTTACTAGTAAAATACTGTCAAGTTCAAATCTAATTCTTTTAGATAACGATCTTTATCAAATAAATATGTTAGATAATGATCTTTATTAAACAAATCCAAATAAATCTTTTATTAAATCTGCATTTAAAAAACTTATAAATTACTATACTTATTTAAATCTTTAACTGGCGTATCTAATAAATTTAGCACGAAGAAAAAGTTCGAGCTTACCTCATAACATCTACGTGCGTAGGTTTAAATTTAAGGTGGCAAATGAATCAGGTTTGGGTTGGTGGGTCGGGTTGCGATTTGGTAGTAAAACGCGACACGTCAACTAAAACTCGACCCATTTATTTTTTTGGGTTAGAAAATTCAATCCGAACCCAAACCGTTTATTTTTTGGGGTCAGAAAATTCAATCCGGATCCGACATATTAATTATCAGGTCAAATCGAAAGTGACCCGAATGACATGTTTAATTAGAATGAAAAATTTAACCTTTTACACAACATAACTTGTATACATGAAAATGACCTGTAAACACGAAAATACCCGAAGATGACCCGAAAATCAAATAATTATTATATAATTAAATTAATTTATTTCGGGTCAAATGAATTGCGCGTGTAAACCCGAATCTGACCCAACTCGACACAAAAATTAAATGGGTTCGCGGGTTCTATCCGAAAATTAAATGAATTTACCCAACCCACTTTTTTTTTATTAGGTTTCGTGTCGGGTCGGAGATTACCACCCCTATTTAAATTAATACATTACTATTAGAAAAAGACATACAATGAAAAATATTAAATTTATCATTCCCTATTAAAAAAACTTTTATTCACTTATTAAAAAATAGCATTATTATATCACGATTACTATTGTTTAATATCAACTTCTAGATTAAAAAATTTCATAAACTTTCCGATCATTAATGAAAATTTTATTTTTAAGATCCTAATTCTATAATTAAACTAGGTTTCCAATAATATCGAGTGACAATATTAAAAAAAAAAAAAAAAACTTTGCTTCACATGTCACAATCATCCCCCTCTCCGAGTCCCTTTTTTCCGCACCACCACCATATCTTTTTATAACCATCTGCATTACAATTTTTAACGAATTCTCCTAAAAAAAATATGCACACAAACCAACAACAACAATTCAAAAATAATCACAATTGAATATCACTTCATATAATTTATTTCAAAATAAAATAAATAAGCCTCTTATATTGAATAAATATACATACACACTTGGTAGTGTAGGCAATAGTCGTAGAGGTCTATCAACCAAATTTCAACCCCCTCAACATGGGAACTCTACAACCGGATGCTCCACATCGCACCGCCGCCGCCGCCGCCGCCGTTAAAGAAGAGGGTTTGATGGAGGAGGAGGAAGCGGAGTCCCCCATTGAGGAGGTGCGGCTGACGGTGACCAACACCGACGACCCGACCCTGCCCGTGTGGACGTTCCGGATGTGGTTCCTGGGCCTGGTGTCGTGCGCACTGCTTTCCTTTCTCAACCAGTTCTTCGCTTACCGGACGGAGCCGCTCATCATCACCCAGATCACCGTCCTGGTGGCGTCTCTTCCGGCGGGGCACTTCATGGCGGCGGCGCTGCCGCGGACAAAGTTCCGGGTCGGGTCGTGGGAGTTTAGCCTGAACCCGGGGGCGTTCAACATGAAGGAGCACGTTCTGATTTGCATATTTGCGAATGCTGGGAGCGCTTTTGGGAATGGGTCGGCTTATGCGGTCAGTATTGTCACCATTGTCAAGGCTTTTTATGGGAGGAACATCTCTTTCTTCGCTGGTTGGCTGCTCATCATCTCCACTCAGGTACCTCTCTCTCTCCTCTTTCTCTCTCCGCCCATCGCTGCAGATTTTTTTCAAGAATTCTCCAAATTCTGATTAGAATTGTATTATTTCAAAAAATAAAAAATAAAAATAAATTTAGGTATATTATTCAAATGGGTATTTCTTTAATATAATGTTAGGGTATTTATTTTTCAATTAGGATTGAATAGAAATATCTTCTGACCTAAAAGCTTTGGATTGCGAATTGGAGAAAAAGACGCAACGTCCTCGTTTATCTTTCTCTCTCTTTCATCAAATTCATACCTAAGTTGGTGTTTTTCCATCTCTCTACAATAAAACAAAGATGTCCCAAATTTGCAGAAAAAAAAACAGTAATTCATCAATTATCACTCTCTCCTATATACTAAAAAATAATAAAATTTAAAAACAAACAAAATAGTATAAGTTCTTATTTGGATATTTGCGAAGTTTGAAGCGGTTTTTTCTTTTTCTTTTTTTTAATAATAAAAAAAATGCAGGTGCTGGGATACGGGTGGGCCGGGCTATTGAGGAAATACGTAGTAGAGCCGGCCCACATGTGGTGGCCCGGAACTCTGGTCCAAGTCTCCCTTTTCAGGTAACCTTCCTTCCTTTTCACATTATTATTATTATTATTATTATACATTTGTTATTATATTGCAATCTTATTTCTTCTTGGTGCAAATATCTTGTATAAGCAATGAAACTTCGTTTTCATCACTTAGGCTACAAATTTAGTCATCTAGTTTACTCCAAAAAAATAAAATTTCTTTTTGGTTGCAAGTTATATATTTGCTGTAATGTCCTGATTGAATAATAACACGATTGACGTTTTAATTAATTTAATCACAAGTTATATTGGATTATTCCAAAAGTAATTGAATTGGATAGAGACAGACAACAAGAAATGTATTGCATAAAGTAGAGTCGGTTACAAATATTATTCAAGCCGATTTCGAGTGTCTTGCTCATGCTCACTCCTATATCCCCTATCATATTTTTTACTTGAGTAAAAAAGTAATGTGTTTTACTTGAGGTATGTCCAAAAGATAATCTGCAACCCAGAGATACCTTTCCTGTATCAGCATCAAGTGCAAGACTTGGCCTTTCTGTACCAACAGCCTATAACTACAACCAACTACACTTTTATCTCATTAAAATGAATGCATACAGAAATTCCTTAGCAGCAACCCTTCTCTTACTTTATGGCCAGATTCATGGACCCAAACAAACCCTACATCATGTCTAGATTCATCAGTCATGGAATCTCTGACTTAGCATTTGTGGATTCCGGCTATAACTCAGACTGAAATAGGAAGAAAAACCAACATGAGATCATAGAGGCATCAAGAAGTGAATCCTAATATAAGAAGATAGAACAATGTGAAATCACTAGTATGAAAGCTTTGAGAAGAAATGATAAACCTAATGTATCTCTTTACAAGCATAAACTAAATCCCACATTCTTGAACTAAATTCACTTTAAGAAATTCTGTTTCTACTCAAGAACCTTGCTCATGAATAACAATCTTCCTAACTTTGCAGGGCTTTGCATGAAAAAGATGAGGAACGAATGTCGAGGGCAAAGTTTTTCCTGATTGTGCTAATATGCAGCTTCTCCTGGTACCTATTCCCAGGGTACCTATTTCCAACTCTCACAAGCATCTCATGGGTGTGTTGGGTTTTCTCCAAGTCAGTCACAGCACAGCAGCTGGGATCGGGCATGAGAGGCCTTGGCTTCGGGGCCTTGACACTAGATTGGACAGCTGTAGCATCCTTCTTGTCAAGCCCACTTGTATCTCCCTTCTTTGCCATAATGAATGTTCTAGCTGGTTATGCACTCATCATCTACTTAGTACTTCCTATAGCCTACTGGGGATTCGACATGTATAGTGCAAGGAGATTCCCAATTTTCTCATCACATCTGTTCACAGCTCAAGGTCAGAAGTATAATATATCTGCAATTGTAAATGACAAGTTCGAGTTGGACCTTCAAAGCTACGAACAGCAGGGCCGAATACATCTCAGCACCTTCTTTTCCATGACATATGGATTTGGCTTTGCAACTATTGCATCTACTCTAACACATGTGGCCTGCTTCTATGGAAGGTACCAAACTTCATTGTATATCACAGCATAATAATATGCTGTTTCATGCTAAATTTAATAGCTTGTAAATTTTTTGAACTGCAGGGAAATATGCCAAAGGTTCCGTGCTTCATACAACAAAAAGGAGGATATTCATACAAAACTCATGCGCAGATATCCAGACATACCTTCCTGGTGGTTCTATGTATTGCTAGCACTGACATTTACTGCTTCTCTGATGCTCTCCATCTTCTTGAATGACCAAGTTCAGATGCCGTGGTGGGCACTTATTTTCGCCTGTGTCATTGCCTTCGTTTTCACGCTTCCAATTAGTATCATTACAGCCACAACTAACCAGGTAGTTGAGATAATATTAACGGCTTTCCTCTCTAATGAGTTACAAGGCTATATAGCATCATTGCTGACGACTATATAAAGAAAATTACAGAGCCTTGACAGCAAACATATATTATGCGTGCGTGCAAAACACAAAGATACATACAGGTCACAGGAACTGGCAACTTCATGTTATTTATTCTCTGATGCAACAGTGAACATGTTTTTGTTTGCAGACTCCAGGGTTGAATATAATCACAGAGTATGTTATGGGTCTCATATACCCAGGAAGACCAATTGCTAATGTCTGCTTCAAAGTCTATGGCTATATGAGCATGTCACAGGCTGTCTCTTTCCTAAGTGACTTCAAGCTCGGTCACTACATGAAGATCCCGCCCAGATCCATGTTTATAGTTCAGGTAAATCTTATTTTCAATTAAAAAACATCCCACAATTTTGATCATTATGTTCTCTTAGAGAGTGAAACAGGCAGCATTCAATTTCTTTGTTTATAAAATTAACAAAAGAAGATGAACATTTTTTCTGCTTCTCTAAGAAAATGACAAGGGAAGGAAGATGGAAGAGGGAATATATTATCCATGATTATAGAGATTGTTCTACTCATATATTCAAGTGCTACCTCTTATATACTTCAATCTAAAAGATAATACACTTGTCACCATTTCCTTTACCAATCAACAGATGATGAGCAGCTATATCCCTTTCCTACTCTTCTCCTCACCCCAACTAACATGACTTGCTACTAGAAATTGGAAAAACATAGTTGCAAATAGAACAGAATATTCAGGGTTTTAAGATGGAAGAAGACTAGGGTGTTCATCCAATGATATTCTGGCTAAGTGGTCTTAAATCATAATTGTTTAAAACATACCTGAAAATCTTGCCATCCTTGTGTAGTACTTACCATCTCATTCACACCTTACTATTGTTGTGTCAGGCTGTGGGAACAGTGGTAGCTGGAACAATCAATATTTCTGTGGCGTGGTGGCTGCTTACATCCATCACAAACATATGCCAAGATGACCTCCTTCCACCAGGCAGCCCATGGACATGCCCTGGAGACAGAGTCTTCTTTGATGCATCAGTCATTTGGGGTCTAGTGGGACCCAGAAGAATTTTTGGAAATCTTGGAAATTATAGTTCAATGAACTGGTTTTTCCTTGGAGGTGCATTAGGTCCTATCATTGTTTGGCTCTTCCACAGGGCATTTCCAACAAAATCTTGGATACCTCTAATCAACCTGCCTGTCCTCCTTGGGGCAACAGGTTCGATGCCACCAGCGACGCCATTGAACTACAATGCCTGGATCATCATTGGTACTATTTTCAACTACTTTGTCTTTCGCTACCGGAAGAGATGGTGGCAGAGGTACAACTATGTTCTTTCAGCAGCTCTAGATGCTGGAGTGGCTTTCATGGGGGTGGCACTCTATTTTACATTGGGCATTGAGAATAAAGGGATAGATTGGTGGGGCTCGCGCGGCGAGCACTGTGACTTGGCTACTTGTCCTACTGCTAAAGGGATACAAGCCAGCGGTTGTCCAGTATTCTGAAACAGTTGTACTTAGAACGTTTTCCACTGCTAGATATCAGGCATGACTTTTGCTACACATATTCTCTAACTTGCCAATATTGAATGGTTACTTTTTTTCATCAATGCAGATTTATGTGTTGTTAGTTCCAGCATGCATATTTATTGACAGCAAACACAATAACTTCATGCTTATCTAAAAGATATATAGGATGCTGCTCTCAGCATCATCTGATTTTCTGAGGTTTGGATTTACGTCCTTTGCCAATTCATCATTTTATTGTTTTCAATCATGAATTTTCTTAGTCTCGTCATACAAAATTCAAGGTGCTTATCTCATATACCATGGTGTGCCTCAGTCAAATGGAAAGAAAAAAAAATGAGACCAAGGGAGAGTAGTATCGTCATACAAAATTCAACACACAATGTTGTTTTTTATGAGTCTATGTTACAAAAACTAGGTCAAGATATTCTGAAATCAAGGATTTTGATAATCAATTGAACAACGGTAAATGTATTATACTCCCTCCATCCCGTTACAATAATCACTTTTCTTTTCGGCACGAAAATTAAGAGTTGTAAGTATAAAATGAGTTAAAAGGATTAATATTTTATTGTTAAATGTGAAAATTTTGTCATTTTTAGAAATGTAATAATTCGTTTGGAACGTCCGATTTAATAAGTGTGACAATTCTGCTGGGACGGAGGGAGTAATTCATGCTCATTTGCAAGTTATGACTTCAATTCAAAATCTATATATATATAAAAGGAAAACCCTACAAAGCTTATTTTTTCCCGCCCAACAACATTACCTAAAATAATATTACATAAGTTATGAAAAAAAAATTAACTTCTACCTAATTTATTATCGTTGATTGATTGATAAAATTTGTATACTACCTAATTAACTTAATTATATAATTTAATTAGTCCTAATTAATGGGCTGATTTTAGGGTGGTATTTAATATTTAAACGTCAAAATAATTGTATAAATAATGGATTGTTGAGTTGTTATCCCTCATTATTTTATTTTTTTTTATCTTGAGAGATACTTTCATTTTCCATGTCCAAGGTTAGGTTAAGCTTCGTCAATGATCGGTTGACAGTGATTATTTCATAGCTATGTGATGCAATTATCATCAATGTACATTTAGTATTTTTTGATAGTTCCGATTTTTCCGAAGAATTTATTCATCATTCATTCGTTTTTGTACTTTTAATGTTGTGTAATGTTATTTCTCAAATACCGTTGGACTAATTATGTGCTGTTTTGATTATCAATATTTTTCTTTTGTTTTGTTTTTTCTTTACAAGGAATATGAATGAGATTTGCTTCAAATAAAATTTTGTATGTGATGTTTAGTTTTATTTTATTATTTATAATCAGTAGATAGTTTACATTGTGTCAAAATATTTACTACAACTATTGTTGATAATATATTTATTCTTAAAAACTTCCCGGCTTAAAATATAATTTCGAAATAATTATACAATAATTACGGAAACTTACTATAATAAAGTTATTTACTAAAGTATGTTATTAAAATAGTAAAATCCAAATTAAATATATCAATTTGTGTTCATATATATATACTAAAAGGCGAAACCCCCAACCCCGAAATTTTCCCCCCAAAAACAATTGCCTAAAATAAACTTGAAATATATTAGGTAAATATTATTAAATATGGTTAGTACAAAAAATTATTACTAATTGTTTTATTGAAATATGTGAACAATCAATATTTCTAATCATAAATAATTATCAATTATTTACATGTATATATGTTTTTTATAATAATAGTTTTTATTTATGTTTACATAAAATGATTATAATTTTTTTTTTTGCCACTTAAGATCATAAATTTATTTAAATAAAATATTATCCAGTGCTTAAAGATGACTTATACCAAAAGAAATTAAAATTATTCTATAATATTATATTGAATAAAGATAATAAATTGAAGTAAAATGACCAAAATTAGATGTTTAATATATAAGGTAAACAATTCTATGTATGGTAGATAGGATCAATCCATGTAAATCAATATTACAAAAAATGGCATTAATGAATTAATATTCATGACAATAAATGAAAACAAACTTAATCATGGCCTTTTTATATTTTTGAAAGGCAAAAAATATTAATTAGGATTTATATTCTTCAAATACGATTTTTAAATAAAAAAATATTAGAAAATAAAACTGAATTCGGGGATAATTAAATATATATATATATATATATATATATATATATATATATATGATTACTAATATGATTATGGAAAGTTATTAATACCGTTAATCTAATATAGAAAAATCAAAATTATGGGACTAATTTATGAATTATCATTAGCAAATATCTATATATACCTAAAAGCAAGACCCCTAGCCAAAAATTTTCCCCCCCAAAAAAACATACCGAAAATAATTACACTATATATTAGGTAACTAAGAACAAATATGGTAAGTAAATAACTAATTAATACTAATTATTCTATTAAGTATATATATATATATAGAGAGAGAGAGAGAGATATATTATTAAATAGATTTAATAATAGCTAATTATTTATATTTCTCATTTATGGATACATAAATGAATTAATTTCATTACTAATATATAAATTATAATGAAAAACTTGAAAGAAGTTTCAATTATTATTTAAGAATAATGTTTTTTATATTAATGTTAAATAATCAATTTTATTACAGATTTATAGTCCAAAAATTTAAAATTAAATAATTCATATTAATTAAATTACTATGTGCTTTCAAATTATAATTTAAATATCATCAATATTAACTTTTTTTACTAATAATGATTATTCAATAATTAGAATTACTAAAACATAAATTTTTAAAATTCGTAAACTTAAAAAAAAATGCTTAATTCATTGATTATTCATAAAAGATGCTTAATTTACGTTATTCATTAAAAAAATTTATGACTAAATAATTAAATTTGAAAGAATAATTAGTGGCATTCTCATTGATTTCTTTTCACTATCATTAATATAAATAGAGTCTAATTCTCAAGAACAATCAGAAGAATTTTCATTTTGTCATTATCATATTTATAATACAATCATGTAGTGTTTTTATTTTTTTTATATCTTTTCTTTTGATTCTTATACTTGGTGTAGCGAATATGAAGTTGTCGTCTAGGGGACGCTTGAATTGTTTGAAATTCAGAAGAAGATCTTGAAGCACGAGTGAATCTAAAGGGGTGATTGAAGTATTTGAAATTCAAAAGATCTTGAATCACGAGTGGATCTAGAGGGGTGCTTGAAGTATTTGACGTGGTAAAGCCCAACCAATTGTATGGATATTTTTGTATGATTGATTAATTGGGACTTAGTGTATACAACTGTTGTTAGTGAATTTCATTTCTCTTGATAGGAAGAAGAGTGGACACATTGAGATACTGAATCACTAAAAACTGTATTGATTTTTTCTTAACCTCCTGTTTGTTTGTTTTTCTGTTGATTTTCTTGAAACTCATCAATTGGATATTGGTGAAGTATATAGAAAAATTGACTGAGTAATTGTTTGACCTAATTTTGACAAAAAATTTGTAACTGAACTTCGGCTCACCCAGTTACATACACGCTTTCGCACGCTCCGTTTGTTTTGCACATATTATCGTCGGTTAGTTGATTGCATATCTTTTAATTAATTGCATTCTCGAAATCAAACATGGATGTAAAAAAATGAAGAACATCTAAATATCTTTATGTTTAAACTCAAAATCAATTAAAAATACTTCTGCGCTCAATTATGACGAGTTATGTTAGTATGCAATACTAAACTCAAAAAATGAAGTGTACTATATGGACATGCACTATATTTTTTAGATATATTTTTAATATCTATAATTAATATATACATCTATATATACTAAAAGGCAAAACCCCTCTCCAAAATTTCCCCCCCAAAAAATACTTACCAAATATAAACTTACAATTTATTTGGTAAGTAATATTAAATATGTTAAGTAAACAATTATTTATAATTAGTAAATATGGTAATATTAAAAATGATTTAACTATTAATTTATCAAGAAAAAATTCAAAATTCGTGTTTAATTTAAATATGAACACATTTAAGGATGCACATTGAAAAAGAAAATGTTACTAATTTGTATATTATCAATTATTTGTTTTGGTTAGTAACCAAACTAATATGGATTCTACTTATTCATGTTAAATAATTATTAGATAATGGAAATAATAATTATTGTTATTTTAATAATATTTTATTGTTTTATTCTATTGATTATTATTGTTTTAATAGATATAATAATTATGATATAATTAGACAATCTATCTATAATTAATTGATATCTATATTATTCTTAAAAGCAAGATTCTTTATGTATATATTTTCCACCGTAACAAACCATTTGAAATCACAAAAAACAATGGAAAAATAATTCATATAATCTATCTATTATGACATGCAAATATTTTAATAATTTAATCTATTTATATATTCTTTTAAAAATAAAACAACTTAATAGATACGAAATTTGTAAAATGAGGAGTTAATCTTTAATTATAACAAATTAGTTGTATAAATAAAGAATGACTATACATAAAAAAAATAACGCTACTACTTGATTGGTGTTACTCAATCAAATATCAATCATTACTAAATAATTAGAATCACAAACATCATTAGTGGTGTTGCTTTTAATTTGTTGTTAGTGTAAATAGGTTCAAAATTCTTATAGATTAATATCAATTTCATTTTGCCATCAACATATCTTTCATATAGGATTTGTATATTTCTACTATTAATCTTTTAATTCTTATAATTGTTATTAGGAATGTCAAGATGCATTATAAAATGTGTATGAAGTATGTAGAATCCAAAAAATAGATTATGTAGTATTGAATTTTATTTTTTTAATCCAAAAAATAGATTAAGTATTTGATTTACCCATAAAAATTGTCTATTTATTACGAAATCACATATATGATAAAAAAAATAAAATTATTGGTATTAATTATATTTAGCTCCAACTTAAATTACACAATTACTTGTCTCGATAAAATATATTGAATTCTAAAATAAATAATTAAATACCATATTTATTTATTTATTTAATTTTTTTGAGGAAATAAGAAATGAAGTTGTAGTATATGTATTATTTGTCCTCATAATAATTGTCCAAGCTGCTAAAAATATTTTTATTGTTTGCGATTGAAATGATGTTCATGTAAAGATGAGATGGAAAATATAGATAAATCTCATGTAAACAGATGTTTATATAGAAAAAAAAAAAAGAGAGACAAATTGGATTGTTGATAGCTCCGGAGTCCGGACCACCATCAATAAAATTTATAAATTTCTTATTCAAATTATAATGCCATTATTTTCTCCTTTTATATTGGACTAATTGTTAAGTTCTCCATCTTAATTAATATGACTTTCAAAATAATTATACTAAAATATGGATATAAATATATCAAAACATCTAATACATTTAAATTAAAATTAAGATTAATTGAAAAACTAAAACCACGAGCTTATATAATGTAACGCCCCCAACTGACCTTCCCAACTTTGGGGCGCGCTACAGTCGTGGTCGACGATTTTCAAATATTTTCATAAATTAAAACAGCGGAATATTCGTTATACTTCAGAAGAGCATTCAGAAATAACGTTTAAACACGTTTCATCAACGTTTGAAAGGTAACAACATAAGGAGTTAAACATTTGTTCACAAAGCATTCAAAATACGGGATGGATAAAGTTCAGAGAGCGGTGCAGCAGTGTGTGCAGCGTAGTGGAGATATGCATATGAAGATGCATATCTCAGGATCTTTCAAAATCTGTACAATCCTTGTTGCGTCTGTTTACACCCCGCACTTCCATCCTCGCTGCTTAACCTGCGTATTTTAGAAATAATACGAGGGGCTGAGTACAATTGTACCCCGTGGAAACATGCCCGAAAAATACAGTTTAAGTAAGAATGCTATGCAACTCACACAGATAAACATGAGGTTTTGTTAAAAGAAACCGTGTTATCTAAAACATTTTATTTCGCACGTGCTATTCGACATGTTATTATATTTGTTTACCGTTGTGTAACTGGAAGCTGGCCTACTTCCAAGTTACGATGAACAGCTGGGAATGGATAAACCACTCAACCCACTGTCATCAATTAGTGCACTAGTCTCAGTATAATACCTTGAGACCCGATCGATTTTAGATAATAAGGCTTCTACCTTTTCTTTTAAATAGGGCTTCTACCCTTTTCTTTTAATTAGGGCTTCTACCCTTTTTCTTTAATGAGATCAGCGCAGTAATTTCCTGGTTCATTCTCATTAAATCATCTCTCTGAAAGCGTCGACTAACAGAGGTACAAATATAATAGCACAAAAAAAACATTTAGCATAGCAATCAGTTAAAACAAGATCATTTTCACACATTTTGTAAACTGAGCATGAAGCTCGGAAAAACATTTACTTTTACTGAAAATAGTTCCCACCTGTGTTATGCTTACGGTATAAAAGACGGTCTTGTTATTCGTGCAGATTGAGCTGTGTTCCCTTTAACTTTAAATCCCCTTAAAAAATAATCACAATATATACAACTAATTAAATGGATAGTCTAAGTATTCCTATCAGTCTTAACTGATAATACTAGACGAAATTAGGACCTAGGACCGACATCTAACCGACAACTTTCAATCTTTCAACTTGAACTCACTTCACATAATCCAACCTCCAACTAAATACTTTCACTATTTAAATTTCAATCGCCAAATCATGTCTCGACTTTACTTTAATCAAACTAATCAAATCCCGACACTTAATTTCATAAACCAACATTTTATCATACTCTTAATGTGCTTCTCCAATCATATATAAAAATATATATTAAAAATAAAATCGAATTGGATCAAATCATACCAAACGAAACTAATATCCAAAATCATAGACCAATTAACAACAAAACTAATTATTTGAATAATTTATATAAATACATATTATATATATATAGATTTTGAAATGTAATAATAATAATAATATAA
>JAPKLW010000357.1:0-24326 GCA_026898455.1 Plectranthus barbatus
GAAGATGGCATGAATTTTATGGGGACGACTTTTCTTTGATTAATTTATTAAATCATGTTGTTATCAATACTTAAAGTGCTTGGAATGAGAAGACTATCACTTCCTACTTCACAAATTATTTTGGGTGTAGTAGCTAGTTTAAAACGTGTCTAATTAATTAAATTGATCACGCAATTAATTTGACTTCATAATTTCATTATTATCGTTGAAAACGTGCATTGAAATGTATCAATGAAACAAAATAGTAGGTGTTATTTTTTCTATATATATATATTTTGCATTTATCGCTACGACAAGCAATGAACACGAAGGACATATTTGTATTTGTGATGTTACATTGTGTTAAAAAATTATACTTTTCTAATAGGTAAAATTTACTCTACTTTGATGTGAATCATTTTTGTATCTAGAAAAGGTATAATTATGAATTGTTTATGGTATTGTCGTATGTACATGTATAGTAATTAGTAAATGATATAATACGATCTCATGTTAAAAATTGATTTGTATTATTTAGATCACTCATAAAAGTAAAAATAAAAATTAATGGTTGAGATTATAACTTTTTCAAGATTTTATACTTAATTTTATAAATCATGCTTAACCAAAATAAGTAAAATTTATAAAACAATCAAGCACAAAAAAAATTATGATCAATTTTTCAATCTTCAATGCTTAAATCACAACCATTGATGATTCCTATTAAATATAAAATTTAATGGTGAGAATTATCTTAACGTGAGAATGTGAGATTTCAGTATTTTAACTTTGGTATACTTCATATTAACATCAAAATCATGCATTCAAAAAATATTTCATTATAACCTTAAAATACTTCATTTCATTTTATCTTCAATTTCGTTCATTTTATTTTACGCCTTTAGTTTTTTCTAAAATATTATTCACTTTTATGTTAAGCTTTGTTAATTTTATCTTATAATTACTTTATTATTTATTATCATTTCTCACGTTAAGAACAATTCTCATATGATCAGACATCTCTCTCTATATATATATATGAGCTTAATCCAGTGAAAATTGTCATAACGTGAGAATGTGAGAATATTACATTATAACCTTAGTACATTTTATTTTAACATCAAAATTATTCATTAAAAAAATAATGATTATTAATTATATTTTGATAGGTAATTATATTTAATATTTTCATGCAACCAGCGGCGAAATTTTAGTTTATTGATACAAAACCACCTACTAATATTCTACTGCAGCTTTAACGAGTCGAAATCCTAAACCCACAAACTTACTGCTAAAGCTCTAACAAAATTTGAAATTATATTTCCAAAGTTAATATAAAATTTATAGGCAAAAAATTGCGTTAGGCAGACCTAAACGGTTTAGATGGGTTTTATCCTACCCAAATGAGTTTACCCATCCCAAATAGGATTTATTAATCCCCAATTAAGATATATTATATGAGTTTGGACTTGGATTAATGAATAAAACCACCTAAATCGTTTAGACCTGCCTAACCCAAGACCTTCCCAAATTTAAATATATGGCGCAGTTTTTGTTTCTATAAATATAAATCGATTTTATTGATAACACCTGTCCAATTAGAATTTTCTTGATGTTTTATATTAGATTTATAGAATGTTCGATCTATAATCTAGATAATAATAATTATAATATAGCTAGTAAATAAAAATTGAATATATTTTTCAACAATTAATAATCTATATGTATATTTATTATATTTAATACGATAAAATAAAATATGAAACAGTGAAACGTAGTCTCCTGAGCTCGTTTCTGATTTCACCACTACGACGTCGTGTCCACCTGGTACTCTCATCTGCTTCATCACATCATATTCTGAATTCAAAAACTCTCTCCCTAATTAAGAACCCTAATAGTGGATCTTACTCCACCCCGGCGCCACTTGCTTGCTGGATTATGTGCACTATAATCAGAAGATTTAAGTTTTGAAAAGAATCATGTCGTTTGGCGGATTTGGGAAGAACTCAGGTCCAAGTACACAGCCTGTAGCTCAGACCGCTTTCGGAAATTCCCCTCGGCATCCGTCTCCTTCTTCGCCGTTTCCAGTATTGCCTAGGTATGTTTTATGCGTGGTGAAACATATTCTTTTTCCATTTTGTAATTTAAGTTGGATTCATAAATTCGCGTTCGTTTATGATTGGGACTGAGATCAGTCGCTACTGAAAATATTTTCTTTAATCAGTATTCAGAAAAGGTTTTCCTACTAGGGAGCTGCTAGTGGGAGTGTTACGTGTCCACATTTTGTGAAAATCTTCTGGAACGAATTCGAGAATGCTTTGTTTTTGTCTCATGTTTCTTCGCTCATCTAGTAGCAATGGGACGGGTTATTATTGCTGTTCACTTTTCGTTTATGGTGTGTTGTGTATCGAATAGGATTAAGATACTGGCTGATAAATATTGATTTTACCTATTTTCATGTTCATCTAGTCAGCTGGAAGCCTGGAACACTTGTAAGATTAGAATTTTTGGTGTTCTTTGGTATATTGGCATTTATTTGGTGATTCAAACTGGAAATGTAAACAATGTTGTAAACTAGTTCTTATCCTTTGTCAAGGCACATATAATAACTTGATTCTCCTTAAATTTGTTCAAATGACACATATTTTTTGTAATCATTGCTTTGATCTCCTGTCAGAAGGTAAACTTTTGACAAACTTAAGATATATTTTTGACGATTTTTAGAATAATTTATTAGAAATGAGTGTTTTATTAGTTTTTTGAAAACGTTTGTTAGTTTGAATTAGGTTTTCAGTTATCTACCCAAATCCTGGCATTTACTCTTGTAGCACAGATTTTTACTGTGTTATATAAGGTCATAAAGAAATACGGACGAGCTACATTTTAGGGGTATGGACTTTTTGTGCTATATTAACTAATTTAATGATACATTAAAAACCCAAAAGGTTAAGATAGTGCATTTGTTTCTTGTTGTTGTGGACTTGTCATAGAGTGTATTTTAGTATATATCAGTGGAATGTGTATAACTGAAAAAAATGTTGGGCTGAAGTTCTTTGATCAATTGATGCAATAAGGAAGATCTTCTTACAGTTCTATTATTGTTCTACGATCTTATTCTTATGGCATCACTTGTAGATCCTTGGTCAGCTGGAATCTGGAATTAAATTCATCAAATGATTTTAGCTCAACTTCTTTGTCTTTACAAATTAGGAAGCATACCACTTAGTGCTACAGACTACCTAATTATTACTAATTTGGGATAGAACCTATGTTTAAAAAGCGCGCCTCAGGTTCGGCCATACCGCTTTTTATGCGAGCGGTTTCGTTGATGCGGCTCGATGCGATGTGATGCGTTGCAAGGTGGACGAGGTGCGATGCAGTCGCATCTTCTAAGCCAGGCGCCTGGGCTAAAAAATTGAATTAAAAAATGTATAAAATTATTTTAATTGAATTAGAAGATATCCGAGGCTGCCCATACAAGTTGAGCCTCCACCTGCGCTGCCTACCCTCCCAACTCCTGCCCACATTCTTGCTGGTCGCCGACGGTCCTGCTCTGCGGCCACGCTTCTGCTTTTGCTGTGCCACGCCTTCTCCTCCGGGCTCCGGCCTGCCACGCATTCTCTGCTCGCAGAGTTGCAGCGCTGCCCCTTCTCAGTCGCAGCACTGCAGTCTCTTGCCGAGGCATTAACATCTCAACCCAGCGTTTGTGAATTCAGCAATATCCCTCCTTCTCTGCACCGCAGTCAGCTTTAAGCCCTGGGTTTGTGAATGTTGTTTGAATTCTGCATGTTTTACTTCATTCAGCAGCCTATATACATACGAAGACAGCATTCTTGCTAATCTTAAGCCCTATGTTTTGTTTGATTTTTGCTAACATTTACAATATTTATTATATGAATTTTGTATGTTTTACCTCATTCAGCAGCCTACTTACAAAATATAGTATAATATAGTTTGATGGATAAAGTGTATAATTTGTTTATTTCTATGACATATATGCATTTTGTTTGATATTTATAACATTGAAATTGTGCATTTAAATTATAAATATTAAGGAGATATATTTATGCAAACTTTTTTGGAAGTGGTCGCCTCGTTTCGATGATGCGCTCGCCTCCACATCTCGCCTCACCGTCTCCAATTTTTCGGCCTTGTTGCCTTACACGGCCTCATGCTTTTGAAACTAAGGGTAGAACATATGAAAATACTATATGACTTTTTAGATAATGAGAGCCGTATGCAGCTGGCATGGTTCTAATTTTAATTATACTTATCGTCTCGTGGGAAGCCATATGCATTTAGACAATTCACAGACAGCTGAGTTTCTCGATATGTTTTGTTGTCCTTAATTAACCATAGGACCTGGGTATTTCTGTGGGGATATCTTTCCCACCTTTTGCACTTGGCCTTTTTCAGGCTCACAAAAGTAATTACATCTGAAATGTTACTGTTGTTTTTCAACTTTATGCTCATCTTATTAGCATCCTTGTCTTTATACTGTTCACTTGGTGATATTTTTTGTTATATTGCCTTTGGTTTTTGAAACTTATGCAATACCAGAGTAGGGAGAAGTCATGGTTTTCCTTAAAAGAATATCAGGCTATGCCCATGTGTTGCTGACCGTGTTAAGTTCTAAATCATCTGGTGAACAGTTACTTATGAATTTAAGTTTTCATCCAGAAGTAATGAGCCTCCTTTGAGATGGGGCAATGTGAAGACCTCTTCACTAAAAGATCCTGGTGCGCAATATCAAAGGCCTCCTACAGCTCTGCAGCAGGTTGATTCGAGAAATTTAAGGACTGCAAGCCCTACAAAGATAGCAGAAGTCCAATCTAACAGAAGAATGGAGTCATCTTATTCTCAATCTCCTCATAAAATTTCAGTTACATCCAGGACTCCCATGTATAGGTAGACACATTTATTTGTATTCAGACCTTTCCAGCTTAGTTCTAGTCTTCCAATTGTGTATTCATAACTTGCATAGTTGCAAGTCTCATACGTCGTATGCTATCTGAAACCTGTTTCACATCTCTTCCCCAGATCAAGTTATAAAAATGACCTGTACTCCTGTGCGTATTTATGGAACATAATTTACAATAGTAAAAGTAATTACTTTGGTGTTTGAAGGGAAAGGAAAAATAAAATCTAAAAGATATATTGATAATATCTTTAACAATCTAAAATATATTATAAAGATAATTAACATATATCTTTAATACAAACCTATTGAGTTTTGAAATATGCGCTTTGTTCCTTTTTCTAACATTTGGTTTTGGTTGTCCTTGAATATGCCTTATAGTGACAAGAGGTACATGGAATTGTCTCCTCCAGTTTTTCATAACAATCAATATGTTGGTGGCCAGCGTCCGAATTTTCAAGAAGTTCAGCAGTAAGTTAGTTTCAACTGTTCAGGCAGTTAAATCACATTAACCTTCCGGCAGGCTTACTTTCTGTATACCACTTCTTACTATCTTCTAGATTATAGTCTGGAATTGATGCGCCTCTCTCTCATCGTTACAAGTTGTTTAAATTTATCTATGCTAAACTATTTCATGTTCACTATCTTCGGCTTATTATGCAGGCGTCCCTTCTCTCCCATGGGTGTTAACCGGTTTAAGTTATCAAGCCATAATGCCGCTCCACCAGTGCAAGAAAGAATTTCCCCAGTCATGGAAACATCTGGACCAATATTTCAGACCAAGCATGCAGATGGATCATTTCAAAAGCGAACACGATCCCCAACGCTTACCACTGCCGCTGGGTTTTCCCCTGAAAATGCTCGCTTTGGTGGTCATGAAAGGTTAGCTAGAAATTTGACTCTTACAAAGGGCTCAATTGATTGCTAAAAAGAATCATGCTAATGTCCACTTATTTATTTTATGAAGTATATTTTGTTATTTACATGTCATTCAAATGAGTATATTTAAAACTGTTAGTATCTCATTGGCTAAAATATAAATATGTGACTATTTGTTCATCCCCATCTTTTAAACACCTCTGAAATCAAAGCTAGTAAACAACCCTCCACTATTTACATCAAATTTGTGTTCCAATGATTTTGGTGTGCCCGGGATTTTAAAAGGCGCAAAATGAGGTTTAAAAAAAAAAAGCCTAGGCGTGAGGCGAGAGACGGAGGCGAGTGCTGTGAGCACGTGGGGCGAACTTACTTGTAAAATTACCTTTAAATTATATTGTCACTTAAATACAGATTTTCAATATTTTAAATCTATAAAAAATCATATATTCTATGCAAATCAATACAAATTGAATAAAAAAAACCAAAATATAAAACATAATAGATTAAAACGTCAAACTAATATACAAGATTGAAAACAAGCAAACACGAAATATAGTGCCCTAATATCCTAACTATAAATTAGTTATTACAAAAAACCAATTAAAAACTAATAATTACGATAATGAATTAATTGAAAAGTAGAAAGCAATTAAATTTTCATAATGCTGACATTTAGCAATTAATAAAACGTCATTTTCCCATTTAAAACATTCTAATTTATAAATTGTCAAAAAATAAAATAAAAATAACATGATGTTGCTAGCTCTCCATGCACATTCTTTATAATTCTTGCCTCACATACGTGATTTCTGGCATCGCTCGCCTCACTCGCCTCGTTTGCCTCTTGCTTGCCTCATGTAACCTGCGCACCTCACAGGTCTTGATGCGAATATGTCAACTGAGGAGAGCCTCATCGCCTAGGAGCACCTCAGCACTCCTTTTAAAACACAGGGTGTGCCCTCTGCAGACATATAGCTTTGTATGCAGCAATGAAAACTTTAGACAGATTGGAAATAATTTTAAAAACTTGACTAGCTTATGTTCTTGAAGCTTGAACAATGTGTCTGTGTTGACCGCTCTGTTACTTGATGCTTAGGGTTTAGGGCAATACAAGGGTTGTTTTGTTGGTTTTGATAACTAGTTTTGCGAGTAACTCGATGTATTTTAGCTTGGAGTGCAAGAAGGGGAAATTGAATAAGGCATGATTATTTAGATAAATTAAGCTATTGGTTTAACCGTTTAAGCTGTCTCAGCGTGGTCCTTGATGTCATACTTACATGGGAAAATAAAATAGATTACTCATGAACTTACCTAATGATGAAATGTTGAGAGACTAGGTTGTGGTATCATCAGTCATTAATTACCTATTTGCATATACATGCTAGTAAATTGTCTGATATTTTTCATTTATTCTAGAACTGTAGTTGACTATAGGGATCTTGATGCTCCGGAGTCTATGTCTGCGACGCCAGTGGCTTTTGAAATCAGTTCTTCTCGGAGGGAACCTTCTCGGCCTTTTGTTGGAACTCAAAAGTAATTCTCTTTCCAATCTAGTTTGTCATATTTTGCCCAACTGTGTATTTGTTTTATGCACATGCATCTCACACAAATGTTTATATGCTAGAAAATTTGATATTATATACTTAAATTATTCTGCTTTCTTTATTAAGCCTATCCATTGGAATTCACCGTTTAAAGCCTCTATTGAACACTCTGTTAAAGTAACACTTGATTGGATCATCTGGCCACTTGTCTACTTTTATCTTGGGGGCATTGATATGTTTTCCTTTTCCCGTCACATCTTGCACGCATTAAGTGAATCTATAAATGCTTTATTTCCCTCATTTTTCATTTTTACTGCAAGCCTATTTTAGCTTTAAGTCTACAGACATAGTTATTCTGTTTGGCCTTTGAAAAGATACTAGTCCTGCATTCCATCTACCTGTTATTTGTTGCATTTCCCAAGGCAACCAACTATTTTCTTCCTGAGGTGTAGTTTCCTCATTTTATTAATTCATCTAAGGTTATTTTACTGGACTTTTTTGTGGGCTTGACACTTTAGGTTGGTTGGCAGTAAGATTCCCTGTCTAGAATTTTAGTTGAACTCCATGTTAGCATCTGCAGCGCCTTGGGCTGGAAAGTTTTCCTTTGGACCTTGTTTCTTCTTTGTTCAGTATTTTCATTCATAATATCAGTTCTTTTTGTTTTCTTGGTTAACTTTGTGTTTATAATTGGCTGAGTTTTGCATTCCGCAGTCAAATGCCTTGGGGTTGGGGAAATTAAGAGTCTGATTTAAATCTCACGGTTCTCTATCTGATTTAGTTTTAGCTATGCTGATTCTTATGTTTTTTTATGTTTTAAAAACAGACCATTTCCATCTTCCAATATGCATGCTGATCAATCAAAATCCCCCATCAATAATATGTCTCCGCTGGTTCGAGAAGATTTGTCTGGAGTCTTGACAACAAGGGCCTCTTATATCTCTGGAAAAAAGCTTCAGGCCGAGCATGCTGATGTCCCACTTCCAAAACGAACAAGGTCTCCAACAAGTCCACCTACTAATGGAAATTTCTTGCAGAACCCTGCTAGTGTTTTGGAGACTCACAAAAGGTATCGGAGAAATTCAAACTTGCAACATATTTTGTTTGCCCAACTTTCCACTTATTCAATCAGCAATATGGGGATGGGGCTCTCCCTCAATGACCAGTTATCGGATTCTGATTATAAAAAAACTTATTATGTCTTGGTGTGACTGGTGTTTGTAAAAACTTATGTATCATATCACTGCAGCATTCTTTTGGTTGGTTTCTAGTGTTTGCGTTTTTTGTGTCTGGTCTTAACACATCTAATCAATCAGCCATAAGGAGCTCACTGATGGCTATTGTTTTTTAGGCTTTCACTACTATATCATGGTGACTTGTTCAACAAACATTAGATTTGGGATGTGAGGGTTCTAGTTGTTTCATAAGTGTTGTGCCATCCTTCATTTTGAAGAAAGGCCAAGGTAGGGTGACTTGCATTCAAATGCATTGAGAAAGACCATAAATATGTTTTGAACTTTATAGACGCGAATCAGTAATTTTTTAATAAAACAAAATGTCATGAATTGATGCTAAACCTAATATACTTTTTATCCATTTTTTTTTTACTTTAAATCTATACATTTACTGAGAAAAAAGTTTTCCAACCAGAGGCCCTGGTTTCCAAAGACGAAGTCAGTCTCCGACATCTGCACAAGCCATTGCTGCCGAAGATGATGCAAACAAGCCAATGGACATTCCCGCTGTTAAAAGAACCAAGATACCCCATCTATCTTCATCTGATCTAGTTTCTCAAGTTAATTTGCATCCTGCAGAAGAAATAGACCGGTAAAATGTTCCATCGATTGTTTTTCTTATTGTACTATGGTGTTTGAGTACCTGTTGTACTGAACTGCATAAGCTTCATAGAGAATTGCATGCCAAAGCAAAGCGTTTGGCACGCTTTAAGGATGAATTAAGCCAACCGGGGCCAAGCGGCTCAACTATTACAAACCCAAAAGATCCAGCAAAAAGTCAGCTTCTGTCAGTGCCGGAGAAACAAAAAATTTCCGAGGATCCCAAAATAGATATGATGGTGGATTCTACTGGTGGCAATGTATTCTCAGATTATGAAGGAATAGCCACATCAACTAGTATAGTTGGATTGTGTCCAGATATGTGTCCAGGTACCTCTTTCAAATTTGTCATCTTGTATGTTCTGTTAAATGAGAACTGAGCTACAGTGCCCTGCTTGCTATTATTTACATGTTACAAATAAAAGTGGCACAATTTCTGATCCATGGCATGCACTTGATCTTAATTTCAACATTTCAACAAGGCACAGGGAAAAATGCAATTTCATTTGCAGAGTTCATGATAAGGATGCATCACTAATTCCTGTTTTACGAAGCAAACTGTTCCTATTCATGCCAAATCACTCACCAGCTTGACCACTTAACTTGTGACTGGCAGAGTCTGAAAGATCTGAACGTGAAAGAAAAGGAGATCTTGATCAATATGAACGCTTGGATGGGGATAGGAATGTTAGCAGTGAACATCTTGCTGTAAAAAAAGTATGTAATTTTGTTCTTTCCTGACTTATGATGGTGACTGGAGAGATATATTATGATGAGTAACACTATCACTATTTATTATCACAAATTTGCTGGACATCTTTTTCATTATTATTAAATAGCACGAACTTGTTGATTGACATAATTTCATGTTTCTCCAGTACACAAGAACTGCGGAGAGGGAAGCGGAGCTTATTCGTCCATTGCCAATTTTGCAGAAGACAATAGACTATCTCTTGAATTTACTAGATGGACCTTATGATGATAAATTTCTTGGCTTGTATAACTTTTTATGGGATAGAATGCGAGCCATTCGTATGGATTTAAGGATGCAGCACATTTTCAATCTAGAGGCCATCACCATGCTGGAGCAAATGGTATATTGAGTCTCCTCATTATAGATCTGAAGTCCATAATTTGATGGCTATTCATTCTCTTGATTAGAGGGTGTATTTTAAAGCTTCATGGGATTTTTTGGCACATACATTAGTAATTTGCTGCTATTTCTTTTCTTGAAATGAGAATATCCTGCATCTCGACCTGGTAGTACTTAATGATGAGGAATGTGATGTTTTCTGATATTTAATTGCTTTTCAACACTTCTCTTGCTGTGGTTCCATCAGTCAATTTCTCCACTAAGTTGTCTTTCTATCAATCTGACAATCACCTTCATTTTTCTCCCAACCTGTCCCCTCTGGTTTATGGTTTTAGATACATGCTTCTTTGTTTTCACACTTGAACTGGAACTAACTTGTTGCTGCTAATTTCTGGCAGATAAGACTTCACATAATAGCCATGCATGAGCTATGTGAATTCACCAAAGGAGAGGGATTCTCTGAGGGATTTGATGCACATCTTAATATTGAGCAGATGAACAAAACTTCCGTAGAATTGTTTCAGTTTTACGACGATCACCGTAAAAAGGGAATACATGTGCAATCTGAAAGAGAATTTAGAGGCTATTATGCACTCCTCAAGCTTGACAAGCATCCTGGGTATAAAGTAAGTCATCTAAGATGGGATTTTTTTTATACAGCTCTCATTTTGATTTTGTCCATCAAATAAGAAAATCATGTCAGGTTGAACCTGCAGAGCTGTCGCTTGATCTGGCTAAGATGACCCCAGAGATGCGACAAACTCCTGAAGTGTTATTTGCTCGTAATGTGGCCAGGTTTTCTTCTACATAAATATAGGAAGCTTCCTCTTTGCCATAATCTTGTGCATTAAGCATTACTCTGTATCAATAACAGTATATTGTCTTTATTGCAGAGCCTGTAGAACAGGAAATTTTATTGCCTTCTTTCGGCTTGCACGTAAAGCTAGTTATCTTCAAGCTTGCTTAATGCATGCACATTTTTCAAAGGTATGGACTTAGTTGAAATAATCATCAGATAAGCTCAATTCGTGGGAACCTGCATCAATTGCTTTCCTTCAGCTTTGTTTTTAGGTGCTCTAATATGTGTAGATTCTAAGAAAGCTTCACAGTTCATATAGGGGTAGTTATGAGAAACTTGAGGGTAGTAGTGGCTAGTGAAGCTGTGGAGGCATACTTTAGCCTATATAAAGGGTAATTAATGTTGGAAGCAAGGGTTTACCTTATCAATCTATTTGCTAATGTCATGTACTGTTTTTCTTTATCTGAGCTCAATAAACTTTATTTTTTTGTGGCAAAATAGCTGTAGCTATTTTGCAGAATTTATAGTGATTTCTCTTCATTTATCTTCTTTTTTTTGTCAGTTACGTACCCAGGCTCTTGCTTCATTGCATAGTGGTCTGCAGATCCACCAGGGAATTCCTATTACTCAAGTTGCAAAATGGCTTGGGATGGAGGTAATATAATATTATATGTAAGGGGAAAGGATCGAACAAGATCTAAGCAATGTGTAGGAACTAGAAACCGTTCCCGTTGATTTGGATATTTGAATGGTTGAGATTTTAAAGAAAAAATGCATTTGCATTTTTCTATGGCTATGCCAACTTCTTTGAAAAGCATTTCGCTGGAGCTAAAAAAGCATTTTTGCTGGATCTAACGAACATGGAGAAAGTGATGCTTTTTATTTCAAGTGGAATACTTTTTAGTTCAATTAGACATACTTTTTTAGTTCAAGCAAAGTGCTCGATTTGGGTTTCTAATTCCTACGCATCGCTTGGTTTTCACTGATACCTTTCCCTATGTATATAACTTCCAACTGTTGAAATGCTGTAAAGGACAAATTGTTGACTTTACTATATTTTGTTCAAATTAGGATGAGGATATTGGAGATCTTTTGGAATATTATGGCTTCAAAGTTGGGGAATATGAAGAACCATACATGGTAAAGGAAAATGCATTTGCCAATGTTGAGAATGACTTTCCTGTCAAGCGTTCTAAGCTTGTTGAGAGAAAGAGGTCAAGGATGGTGGCCACTGATGTCATGTTTCCTTCGTTGATCGAATCATGTGCTGATGATGAAGTAATAGAATTTAAAGCGACGAAGGATCCTCTCTCAAGACCAACTTTATCACCCATTGTGGCCATCAGCACTCCTCAGCTCCAAGATGGGGAAATGCATGGTTTTGCAACTAGTTTATCTCCAAAAAGCAGTATGCAAAATCCCATGCATAGAGCATCTATTTCTCCGACTACGCCAGATTTAAGAACCATGGAAGTTGAGATTCAAGAGGCTTCAGGTGGTCCATCGGTATCGGATTTCTTCAGAAGTTCCCCTAAACCACACGACAATAGTGTTGAATCTGCTATGAAATTCAAGTACAAACCTGCTTTTAGGAATTCTTTTGGTAGATCCTTGACGCATGACTTGGAAGCAACATCAGTCACAACAGAGGCTGCAGTCACACAAGTGACTGTTGAGGAAAACGGATGCCCTGTTGTGCCTTTTGATTCTGTTCTTTGTACACCAATACCAGAGCCTGTGTTATCTGAAGACATGGAGGATGAAGAACTGGCAGAAGTTGGGGAAGAAGACACTACTGATGCAGCAACAACAAGTAATTATGATACAGAAATCTGGGAAACCAAACTTAGGCTGATGCTGAGGTTGTAGATTGTCTAATACTGTTGGCAGATTTATAGTGATTTATACATTTGGATTCCTTACTTTACTCATTCATCTTTCAGGAAATGGAAGCGTTGTACTACAAATAGAATTAAATTGCGTGAGCACAAAAAGTTTACCGCAAATGCTGCGCTGGACTTGCTTTCACTGGGCCCTCCAATTTTTCCGCTGGAAGTTGTGAGTAGATTAAATGTTACATTCTACCATTATATGTTAAGATGCACTAGGTGACTTTGTCACTCATTTTGTGATAGCTCTTTAGAGTTCTGCTTTTATTTCTGCATTATTGTCTTTGTCATGTTATTATGTTCTTAGCTTTCAGATGAATAATGGAATTTGGACATTTTGTGTCGTGAACTGAAACTGGGGCTGTAAAATACTTTCTTAAGTATGTAAGCTTGCTTTCTGCTCCACGGTCCTTCTGCGTTCGATAACAATGTTGAAGTATATTTCTCTTTCACCATGTTGCTAATTTAAGTTTTTGCAAATCTGTCTATGGCAACTTTTGAGTGAAAATTCTTTTATGAATTTTGCTCCTCTTCTGTCCATGGATTTACCTGGAAAAAGGTGTTATGTTGTGTGACTTCAATCCTGCATTTGGTTAGAGTGGGAGCATGCGTTTAGTTAATATAAAAGGAATTATTGCACATCTCTCTATTGACACCTGTTATATTTGTCGCCAGTTTACTAAGTTTTTTTTTTGTTTCCTTGCTGCTCCTTTCTTTAAAGCATCAAGGAAGTTTTGAGACCTTCAACATTGATCATGTCATGCGCGAGAGACATGAAACTCTACAAAAGTCGTGGTCAGTGCTGAATCCTTCAGATGTGGTTGCTTCAAAACTTGTTGAAAAAAATCCAGACGCTAAATGCCTCTGCTGGAAGATGCTTCTATGTTCTCAGGAGACTCTGCATCAAAGCAATCTAGGACTGCAGAATGATGCTGCTCAATCCTCGGCTGCAAGTTCATGGTTGCTTTCCAAGCTCATGCCTGCCGACAGTGATAGTTCAGATGACCTGCTTGTATCATCTCCTGGCCTTGCAATTTGGAGAAGTTGGATTCCTAGCCAATCTAATGATGACTTGGCCTGTTGTTTATCAGTTGTCAAGAAAATTACCTCAGTGGATATAGATAAGTCAATAACAGGAGCCAGTGCAATCCTCTTCCTTTTATCTGAAGGGATCCCCCTAGAGCTCCAGAGGAAGCGGCTTCATGACCTCATAGTGCTCCTACCTTCCGGTTCCCGCTTGCCCCTTCTTATATTGAGCGAACATGACAAGTATCGATCTGATCTCTCCGGCATAGCTAAAGTATTAGGAGTCCATGACATTGATGAATCGAGGGTGACTGCTTCTTGTATTACTTTTCTTAAAAGCGTTGAAATGGAAGGGCTAGATGGTTTTTTCAGCGACAAACATCTAAGAGAAGGACTAGAATGGTTGGCTCGTGAATCACCTCCACAGATTGGTGTTAGAAGAGAAAAAATGCGTGAACGGGTTCTGTCCCACTTGAACTCTATCCTGAAAATTCTTGATGGGATGAGCGTACACAGAGTGAGTCCTAATGACTGCATTTCAGTTTTCAATGAAGCTTTGGATCGATCCATGAAGGAAGTGGCTGCTACAGCTCATGCAAATCCAACTGATTGGCCTTGTCCTGAAATTAACATGCTTGAGGAGTTCAGTGATGAGTGCAGAGCTGCTAAATGTTACTTGCCGAGCGCAGGATGGAGCTCTGCTTCAAGAACCGAAGTTCTGATGGCTGCATTGCATGATTGCAGGCTCCCATCATTAGAGGATGACTTGTCTTGGCTATCTAGAGGTCTTGGTATTGGAGTTGATATCAGGAACCAGAAATCAGAGTTAGAAAATTGCTTAGTTGGCTATTTAACACAGACTAGTCAGATGATGGGAGAAGCCCTTGCCCGACAGGAGGTGGCTCTATTAATTCAAAACTTCACCTTGCTTGAGCTTCAAAATACTACCTATTACATCACTCCAAGGTGGGTTTCAATTTTCCGAAGGATATTCAATTGGCGGCTAATGAGACTGAATAGAGAAGATCTGGCTTCAACTTATCGCTTGATTTCTGCCCCAAATTCAGAAGACCTGGATAGCTTGGATTCACAGTATGCCACACTCCCACCTCCTTACATTGTCCAGCCATCTCTTGATGAATTGGTAGAAGGACTTGAGTCGAATCAGATGGACCGGGAAGCCCCTCGACCATGGCCATCAGTGGCTTCTGGTTTCCCTTCATCCAGTGACAATGCGACCTTAATGGAAGAAGAAAGCTCGAGCCCCCAGAATGGCATGTTGACTAGTAGTTGCAATAATTCTGCAATGGAAGAAAATGAGGGATCTCTGTTGGTGCTATCTTCTGAAGCTCCCAAAGAGGCTGCTGATGAACTTAGTAAATTGTTGGAGCAGTGTAATATTATCCAAAACCAGATCGACAAGAAGTTGTCGATATATTTTTGATTGTATCAAACTTTTTTCCCCATACCATACAGAATGAGAAATAGCTTGCTTGTGTATCATCTTTGACAGCAACAACTTCGGATATCTGTTACTTGTCTCATGTATTGCTCTCGATTCCTCTTGCCCTTTATTGTATACATCTTTACTCTCTCTTGCACGAGTACATGTACATAAAATTATTTGTGTTTGGCAGAAAGTACTTAGTGGGCACACATATTACTACTAGAATCAGCATCTGTGAATTCAATGAACAAAGTAGTAAATCTGAGAAAATACAGGCCCATGATTTTATACAGTATTCAAGTCTTTAATGTGTACAATGATCATAGTAATGTCATCGGT
The DNA here is from genome assembly GCA_026898455.1 of Plectranthus barbatus. Taxonomy (NCBI): domain Eukaryota; kingdom Viridiplantae; phylum Streptophyta; class Magnoliopsida; order Lamiales; family Lamiaceae; genus Plectranthus; species Plectranthus barbatus. The sequence goes on from JAPKLW010000357.1 coordinate 15,746, forward strand.
TCGACTCTCATTCTCTAACCACAACTTGTATGATTCACCTGCAATGGCAGAACAAGCCTCTCTCGGATCATCATATTTGTTAACCTGCAACCAATGCACACAAGAATGGGTATAAGTATTTTAATTGTAACACACACACACACACATTTCTGTGAAAGCATACCAACCATACCATATCAACAACCATCTGGCTGGTTAGGAACTCGAAAACACCATCACTTGCAACCACAAAGAAAGGATGGCTAGAGGTGGTAAGCTGCACTGTAGAAACCTCTGGATCAGCAACCACCCCTATCTTCTCCGCCATGTTATCACCAACACTACGCGTAAATGCAGTCCCCGGATACATCCCATTCTGAACCCACAGCCTCGGTGGATCACTGCCATCCGTCTCCTCATCTCCCCACGACTGGATCCTCGGATCCTTCAGCCCTTCCACTTGATCAACACTCAATACCCTAGCCCCACACTGCTTCACCCTCTCACATTCATCCTTCCTGAATGGAGTCTGATCATATGACAAGTCCTGGGCAGTAACCTGATCCCCTTCCTTGACAGCTAAAACAGCCCTAGAGTCGCCCACATTCGCCACGTAAAGCTTGTCTCCAATCACCAGAGCCGTGATAGCAGTAGTCCCACTCATGGAATCATCAATCTCACTACTGTGGAGCTCCTCATTGGTTGCTAAAAACGCATTGCTATAAGCCCTAACCGGATCATCCAGCAATGTGGTGTCATTCGACAAGATTTCGATGAGCCTATCCTTAACAAATGTGGAGCACTGCGTGCCACACAGTCCATGCCCATCAAACACACCAAAGAAATGCACATTTGGGTTGCCTTGAATGTTTGTTCTCACACAGAAACTATCTTGATTTTCCTTATCAGGGGTTTCGGGGTAATACCCACGCTGGCTAATCACAGCATAAGACAGCCTCAGATTGTGAGAAGGAACATCAACAACATCTAGAGTAGAATTTGCAAGAACATGAGTGTTCTGAGCGGGTAAAACGCCCATCTCCTCCTTGTTATCTCCGTCCGACGACGGCGCGTATTTCCGGCAACATTTCCCCTGAATACAACCCATTTTGCACCGGAAATTGAAGAACTTGGGAATGCACTTGCGGCACCAATTGGTGGGCAAAAGCGCCGAGAGAAACTTAGGCATGAAGATAACAACTAAACCCACCAAAAGAATCAATCTTTCTTGAAAATGGCTCCTCCAAATCCAACATTATCAAACCTAGGAAGAAATATGCAATGGGTTCCCCGCAGACAAGAGGGGGAGAGAGAAAAATAAAAATAAAGAAACCCCCCAAAAGACAGTTTCTCGAAATTGAATACCGATCCTTGAATTGTCAAACAGACGAAAAGGAGGGCTGCTCTTCTTTCTGACCCATATTTACTTTTTCTTTTTTTCAAAGAGGAAATTTCGCGATCAAGATTGTAATAAACCAATCAACAAGAAATGATCACAGAGAGATAGGAATTTTTGAGTTGTCATGGAGAAAAGGGTCCCTGGAATCAACCCTAATTTACAAGCAAAATGGTAAAGGCGCAACTTTTTATTTCTTTTTTCAAGATTTTTTTTTTCTATCTAAACAAAACAACACCCATTGCTGTGTTTTGTGCCAAATAGGAATTGAAACAGGAGGAGGTGGGGCAGGGTTTGTGGGTTCCGCACGAGAATGCACTTTTTGCCAGACAAATCAAGATCAATGTAGTAAACAACAAACATGGAGTATTTTATAAGAAATTTGATGTTAAGGGATGGTAAAGAGAAGAGGGGTATGTATACACAAAAGTTCAATTTCAAGAACTTGAGTTTGAAATTTAAATTTAGAAGGGTGCACACATCATATTTATTATTCTCATAGAGAAATGATTTGATTAGAAAAAAGGAAGTTCCATGTATATAAATATGAAAGCAGCAAAAATGGGAGAGGAGGATCCAGAAAAGACAGGAGAATAGTAGGGTGTCCCCAATCCCATTGATGGACATTCAAATTCTAAAAGATTGAATCTTGACCAGTTGATACTATATTATATTGTATAATTGGAAATATAAAATGCAGATTGGAATTATATATGAAGCAATGCATCTAGGCATAGGGGGTTGGAGTGTCAATACTTCTTATCCTTTTGTCTCCAAAAGCATCTATATATGTTTTCATGTAGTGTTCCACACATCTTGTCTTTTTCTCTACACAACTTTCCCCCCTCTCAGAATCTCCCCACCCCATCCCCCTCTCTCTCTCTCCACATAATTTACAGACTTGGTTTGGAATGGAATCAAGAAAGATGGCATTTATCTCTCTCTCTCTTTCAAATCTTGCTCTAGCTCTAGAGTAGGCATATTCAAGTAAACGATTGATTTTATTTAGGGTCATGGGACAATTGGAATAAAATATGCTGAAAATGAAAATTAATATTCCCTCCATTAGTTCCATTTTTCATTTTCGTCTGTGCCGCGGAATTAGTCACATTTCCTAAAATGGAAAAAAAACTCTTCACACCAATAAAATATTAATTTCACTACACTCACAAACATTGGTAATTGTGCCAAAAACAAATGAGACTAATGACAAATGAGAGAGGGAGTACTACATATTTCTTGAAGTCTAACATGAAATAGGGAAAAAAAGAAGAGAAAGATAATAGTTCTACTTAGAAAATTGAAATGGAGGGACAAGAAATCAACAATTTCAGAAAATTAGGAGCCTTTTCAAACGCTTGTGCTCTGATAGAATATTTGTATAGATATCTAGGTTTTTTCCTATTTCTTGTATATCTTTTAAATTTTTTTGTTCTCTATTTATGTGCATGAATAAAACATTATTTTCGTGTGGAAGAACCCTATCATGCTCGAATAGGGTTTTAGAGTGCGAAATTTTGTGGGTTCGATAATTAGTTCGGATAATGTAAATGCCTTCTACTTCTTCATTAAACTGATAATTGAATCGAAGGTATCAATATCATCATATGAATATCATTCTTTTGTTGTTATTAAAAGATATTTTGGAATAATATGTGTATGTTATTCATTATTTTTCTATGAAGAAAGTTGTTTTCAATCATAAGAGTCTTAATGATAGTAACTTACTGATAGGAGTGGGAATATGCCAATATCTCATAAAGACCTTTAGTTTGTAAATATATGAGACTTGGAGAAATCTAATAGGTAGGTCTATTAAATAATAATAAATTATATAATTGATTAGATATATTTATTATTTGAAAAACATATTGATAATTGAGAAATACAAATATATTAAATAAATTATTTTTTACTGAATAATAGACTAACATAAATATTATATGAATTTGCTATTGAAAATATATAATGTACTTATGAATTTAAAAATAAAATATATATTATAAATATAATTTAAGTTGAAATAGACTTTAAATAGACTAAAAACCAAACCTACTTAATAAAAAAATCAAGCCTATTACAAACTCAAACCTTTTTGAATTATAGTAAGGCCAGACCTATCCAAGCCAAAATCGCTGAGTCGTTCTATTGCTACCCCTACTTACTAGTAATCCAAAATCTAAAATACAATTATCAACAAAATATAACTGGTTTTTTAAGAAGATCCACGTTTAATATCTTATTATTATTTTTTCTTTCTTTTGAGCAAACATGTTTAATTTCTGTTGATTTTATGCTTGACTGTATAATTTGGACAAAAGGGGTATTTCTTTTATGACAGTAAATCGGGTTTGGGCCTTTTCCTGAGCCCAGACTTCAAACGGCCCGGATAGTGAAGCCCAGTTCCAATTCAACAAATATCTCATTAAATAATTAGTTAGATGAGTTACAAGTTAGAGGCATATTTCAACATTTCATGCGCACCCTTTTTTTATTACTTTCTTATTTAAATAGGGAATTAACTGCACGCCATATTTTATTATTTGACTTTTATTTTATTTTACTAGACAATGTTCAAGCTTTTAAATTGGAGATATTGTGATTTGTGTGAGAGAGATTGTGTATTCTTGTTCTAGAATATTCAAATTATGTTCAACATCAAACTCTTCATAATTTCATTATATAATCATAAGGTAGGTAGAATATAAAAAGCCTTCTCTATTAGTTAGTCATAATTTCAATAATGTTGGAAACATCTCTTTTCTATTTAATTACTTCATCCGTTCCATTTTAATAGTCTTGTTTCTAAAAATTATAACTTTTTCATACTCAACAATAAAATATAAATTCTCAACTCATCCTACACTCACATGTCTTGGTTATTGTGCTAAAAGTAAATCAAACTGTTAATCCAAAATGGAAGGAGTAGTATACATCAACTTGAAAATAAAAAAGAAAGAAGAGGTAAAAATATTAAAAATAAAATGCATTGTATACAATCTTTCATTTACAGTAATTGAGATAGGCTATAAATTTTCAGTTTTTATCCATTCACGTACAGTAATTCACAAATCACACAAGTAAGATAAATCAATCTTATAAAACAGTATTCAAATGATAAACTTTATATGCATAAATTATGTGATATTCACAAACAAACAATTGACACCTAACAACATATCTCACATTAAGTTAGAGGCCTACCTATAATATTATTATCATTAAACAATAAATTTTACACCGAATATATTCTACTTGACCTGGCATTTGACATTACACATATATAATTACATCTTGGCCCTCCAAAGCATGCATGCATGCAAACTCAACATTTATTTAAAAATAAAAAGAGTGTTTCAAATAGTTTAAACAAGTGGCCTCATTTACATCAATAATAATTAAAATAAATTTGAAACTGACCTGCTAAAGATTTTGTTCTACTGTTCAAGGCATGCTTGCTGACCTTTTTATATTACTCATTTCTTTCCTTAATTTTTTTTTATTTTGCTATAAGTTTTCTTCTCTCATCTACTTATTATATATACACCTACTCTAAAATATTGACCATAAATTAATTTAAGCCTTAGTTTTCTGATTAAGCTAAAGTTTATATCTTTAGCGGTACGATAATGTAATGAATTTCATAAATATTTAACATTTGTCATCGTTTTGTAAAAAGAATTAACTCGAGTCATAAGATAGTCAACTAATATTTATAATCATATATAGAACATAAAGTTCCCAAACATATGTAAACATTATCATTTATTTTAGTTAGTATTCTGCTCAATAATGCAAGGACGCTTTTGGAAAATTTTTATTTAATATTTGGAAATGTTATTAGATGATTGATTATTGATATATATTTGCATATGGAGGGGATATATAACATATATTGCAATTAATGTACTATGAAATTTGTGAGAGAAAATAGAATGCAAGATTGGGAAGAAGAGCTAGCAATATGATCATACATGATTAGAGAAAGAGAAATAGATGGTATATAAACATGGAAAAAATTACATATATTTGAGCACTTTTCTTGATATAGATCCCTCCAACCCCACTAACTATCATAAATATTTTTCAGATCTCAAATTTTTTTTTTCCTGGCGTGCCAAATTTAAGTGGGGTGCAATATTATGATGAACCCAATACCATATGTTTTTTTTTTTTTTTATATATATATATATTTTCTTTTATAATTTTATGATTTTATCTAGACAAAGTCAACCCCACATTTGATTATCATCATCCATGCAGTGACATCAATTAGCATGCATAATCAATATTCATATTTCCTAATCCCCCACCCCACCCCCCATCCTAAGGGAAGAAAATAGAAAAGAAAAAAGGAAAAAAAAAAGAAAAGAAAAGAAAAAAGAATTCCACCTAAATCCTCAAAAGTTTAAACCCCACTAATCTTTTCATGCACCCTTCACTCTTTTGAACATCTAGTAGCCACGTCCACCACAACCGCCGCCGCCGCCGCTCTACTTCCGACGAGACGTGAACGTTTGGAAAACCACGGCTCCGGCGTCCGGGAACTCATCGGCCGCCCGGCTCCTCAATCTCATCCCTAGTGGCTCCACTGCCTTGGCCACCCCTCTCCACATCTCACGTCCGGCGGGGCACGTCGTCGACACCGACAGCGCCGCCGGCCGGAAGACCTTGACCACCTTTTGCAGAACCTCAATGAACTCGTCCCAGTCGGCGTAGACCGACTCGAAGCTGGCATAGCTGAACCCATCCTCCGGCGTGACGTGGACCGTGGAGTAACGGCCGCCGTCGATCCCGTTCATGGAGTAGCCGCAGGGATCAAAGGCGTAGTCGCAGATGAGCGCATTTTTGTTGACGTTGCTTATCCCGGTGACCTCGGTCATCTCCTTCCCGGACGAGTCGCCGGTCTTGCCGTCGTTGAACCGGCGGAAGAAGTTCTTGGCGAGAACCCGGTCCAGCTCGGTCATGCAAATCTCGACTGTGAAGAAATCGTCTGCATGCGCGTCCATCATGCGGCCTTCATCGCAGGCAGTGAAAACGTGCCACTTGTAGGCGGATTTGGAGCCCATGACGGCGGCCTTCTTGAAGGAGAGATTGACGGGCAAGTCTTGCTCCAAATAGAGAACCTCGTCTCTGAAGCTGGTGTGGGGGTAGGGTTGGGCGTCGGGGAAGATGAAGCTGCCGCGGGTGTACCTGCAGGCGCAGAGGGTGAGGCCCATGGTAGCAGCGTGGTCCACCAATGGACGGACGGATTTGAAGAGCTGGATGGTCCCACAGGTCTTGATGATGATCTTGGTGGGGTAGACGAAAAGGCTCGACTCCGACAAGACGTACGAGTCGAAGTGTTTATTCCCCACCGCCGACACTACGCTGCACTGCACCGCATGCAGCACTTTCTCCAGCAAGAAGAAGTCCAGTCGCCGGAGGCCCTTTCCGGCATCTCCGTAGAACCGCAGCTCCACCCTCTTCTCGAATCCTTCGAAACCGGAGGCCGCCATTCACGAATATATATATATATATATATATGTGAGTAGATTTTGATGATGGAATGAATTAATATTGAAGGAGGGAGGGAGAGTGATGTTGAAGAAATGTGAATGAGGAGTGTGTGAGAGTTGTGGTGTGGCGAATTGGAACAGGAGAGACAGTATATATATATAGGTGAGGGGAGAGAGAGAGAGGGAGAGGGTCATGCGGATGAGGGTGATGCAACCAAAAAAGAATGATTGCAGGCATAATGAGTGAAAGATGATGGTTATTTTTGTGGTTTGTGATATCTTTTTGAAGACAATAACATGAATCTAATTTCATGCCCACGCCTACCCTATTATATATTTCTCAAAATTATATATATATACAACGAGGTGAAGAATATAAATGCAAGAGTAGAAACTTAACTTTGATTGTTCAATGTATTTAGTTCTATATATATATATATGTATATGGTTTGAGATGGGAGAAATTATAAAGTCTTGGCATCATTCGAAAAGGTGTAGCACTACCACCATTTTCTTGATCCTAATTCTATCCACTTATCATTCCAAGTTTGAACCATGCATACAATCAAATTACTTTGTTTAATTTTTTCAACACTATATATATAAATTAATGTAATAGAATGAAAATGAAGATTATAAAAGTGATAAATAAAAAAATGTGGATGATGGTATGATATAGAAATATTTGGGAAGAAGAGACATAATAATAGAGTTAGATGGTTAGAAATGCATGATAATAATTATGAGAGTTCGTAAGCGGAGGCAGGCCTATTTCCTTCTATGGGATGCTCTCAAGTGCCCACATCCCTCCATCACTATAAACACACACACACACACACTTTATTTAAAATTATTATTTTGCTAAGAGATTAATTAATTCTCGAAATTGGGAATATTTAGTTTTTATTTATAGAAGATTTTATGGGAATTTAGCATATATAAAAAAGATATGAGCACGCCTAGTTAAATATGTTTTTAATATATAATGGGTTAGAGTTGAGTTTTATGGATCTTGATTGGATCTACAAGATGAGATAATAGAAATTTTGTGTTGGATTTGTATCAAATATTTGGATACGATTTTATTAGTAGATGAGAGATGTAAGATTAGTTAACCTTTGGTATAATTAGTACATGTTGAGAGTGATGATTTGAGCACAATTCTTATAGCTATTAAACTTTTAAAAGCAATTATTATGAAAACTAAGAGATAATTAGTCGCCAAATAATGATACTTAACTTGTAGCTAGTAAGTTTTGTTGTTCTAGTGTCTACCCAACAACTTACATGTATACAATTACATATTCATGGCATCAATAAAAGTGTCTGTTTCTAATTCAAGAAAGACAATATCTCTATATATCTATGTATAATAGTTACCCCTTTGCTTTTAAGTTACTTTTATATTAATCATACAAATACAAAGATAATCACACAACAACAAAAGAACACGACTCAACGATAAAAACCACTTGTAACAAAGTGATTTTATCGCTAAAATTAACAACAGAATGACAATGAAATGCTACACTATACAATATTAAACCTAGTACTTTTATCAAAGATTTACTATACATATAATTTGGCATCAAATATAATTTAGCTATTCTAAAATATCATTTCATTGTGGTGTCGATAAATGTTGTCCGTTTTACAATAAAATATGATTGAATGGTTGTTAAATAGTGAGGAGGAGAAGGGGATTAAA
>JAPKLW010000357.1:46138-133216 GCA_026898455.1 Plectranthus barbatus
TCACCAACTGCAAAGGGAGGAGAAGGAATTCAAATCTATCTCGTGCAATCTCGTGGAATCCTCATCAGTAGCGAGACTGGAAAAGTAAAGGGATACAGATCTGAAGACCTGATCTGGAGAACACATGATTTTGTTCTTTTTTTTCAATTTAAATCTTGAATTAAATTGCAAGATATTTGATTCTCTTTCCGCATATTTGAATTGTTCGTGTGGTGGAGACGAATTCGGATTCAACGCAGTTTAGATCTAGACTCTACAGATTCCAAAGGTAACCCTAAAACCATTGCTATTATATTCATAGGAGCATGCATAGGTTTTGTCATCGAATGGAAATTGTTTCAACATCCATGAACAACCAGTTTAATGGATTTGTGATTCGGTTCACAACATTAATCCCTACAATTGGTATCAGAACACGGTTATGTTTCATGGCTCTGTTGGAAAAACAATTCTTCGATTTATGCAAAAATGAATTTATTTTTTATTGATGTGAATGGTTTTATTTGTTCCCCATGGCAACCCGTAAATTCATTCCGCGGTGGTTTTTCCGTATTTGGATTGAATTATTTTGTAATATTACGAGAAAATTCGTGATTATATTAGATAGGGAATTCCTATTGTAATAGATTAGATCTATTTTTTATATTTTTTTTCAAATCTGTAATCTGTTCGAAGTTGGAGAACACGAAGAACAGAAACCAGTGGATCTGGAGGCGCGTGGGGTGCACGTGCCAGAGGAGGCGCACGCCGGCAAAGAAACCACGTCGGTGGTGATCACACGACATAGTAACCGCGACAGTAGGCCGTGGGGGTAGTGTTGCGGCGGTCCGAGAGCAATGCACACAGTGGGCACGACGGCGAGCAGCACGGACGATGGCTGGGGCAGCAAGCATCAGTGGTGCGCGGTTGGTAGATCAAACCCTGATTAGAGTTTGCACTGCACGACTTAGCCAACATTGCCACCGTATGTGGCACCCGTGTCCGACAAACTGCGACAAGCACAACTCGGCGTTGAGCGCGAGCAGCAGGACGGATGGTGATGACGGGCAGCTGACAGCGATGAGCACGCTACAATGTGCATCACACAGGCCTGTGCAATCCGCATTGCTCGATGAAGCCTGCAGCGTTGGTCGATGCCGACAATGGCGGCGGTTGACGATTGCTGGTGATCGGCGGTTCGTTTTTGGCAGCTGGTGACGCTATGTTGCAAACCCATAGGGTTTGCAATTCGGATGTTCGGTACAATTTGTAAATCACAAACCTTAAAGAAAAGTGTGGCTCAGTTTTGAGACTTGAAGGGCCAGAAGACTTTTATTTTATTATATTTTGTAATAGAATGGGTCTTATTTTGATTTTGGGGCGATGAGAACATATTTTTTTGTTTTATCTGTTCTCATATAATGCGTGATTTATTAATTTCACAATAAGAATGTTGTAGATAATAGGAAAACATGTTTTACTTCTTTATTATTTACTACTTTTAAGCACGCTAATGTGTTTATTTTAATGTGGTGAATTATATTTTGGATTTTTGGAACTTGTTTATTGCATGCGAAAATCTGGTAAAATATAATGGCATGAAAATTATATGTGCGCAATTGCAACCTTTTGAATTAAAAATACTTTGCAAGATTTTTTAATTAATTAAAATCAACATACCTCCACAAGGCGGTCCTAGACTGTAAGTGAGCCTCTCGTCTTAGTAAACATCTACGAGTGTAGCTTGCTAATTCTTGGAGGTTAATGGGTTACACTAGTTGGGATTTCTAAACAAACAATTTAAATCATGTGAATAGTGGGAGCACTTGTGCGTTAACATCTACGAGTGTAGCTCGCGTAGTTGTGTTTCTCACTAGTATTCTAGGATTGATTTAAATTAAAGATAACTAAGGTTATGAGAGTCATGCATTATGAGTCTAGTATGCATGCCAAATCGATCTCTTGTAGCTAGAGTTAGATTTGAGGTAGTTACTTAGAAGCATCTGAGGATATAATGCAGCTGCTGCTTCCCTGTCCTTAGTAGATGGCTTGTCCTAAGTCTTTCACTAATTATTGATTTCATGCGTCTAAGGATTCCTGACATGGCATGAAATTAAAGGATTGGGCTAAGCTCGTTGAGGTAGGCCTGGTAGTCTGATTGAGGGTCACATCGTAAACGTCTACAAGTGTAGCTTGGGTGGGATTCCTTGCGCTATTAGTGGAAACAATGTACTGGTTTATCAAAAGGTTACAATGCATTTTGTTTCGAATATTCGGCATGCATGTTCTTATTTGTTCCTTTATTTGTTTCAGATATGTCTATGTCAATTGTCGATCAAATTCTCACTCTCAACCCTTTAACTGGTCCTAATTATTCGGAATGGAGTTTTTGCATTGAACACATTCTCTATTTAAGAAATGAAACGTATGTTCTTTTTATGGATCCACTTTTCTTGGCTTTGATGAAATTCCTGAACTTGAGCTTGATATCTACGATAGATAGGAGCAAGCCAATGATTTTGCCTATGGGCTTATCACAACAAGCTTGTGTACAGACTTGAGACACAAGTATGAGAATTTCAATAGCGCTGGAGAAATCTGGAAGGATCTCTTGAAAGCTTATGGGGAGGTGGCCGGAACAAACTGTAAGCTATAATCTTGTTCGGGATCTTGTTTGCAAGAAAATGGCTGATGGGAATTTGATGACATTGCACGTAATGTACATGATTGACACCATGAGACGGTTTACGGGCGAGGTGGATGTATTGATGCCAAAGGCAAGATTGATATCATCCTAAATTCTCTTTCTGAATCCTTTTGTGACTTTAAGAAGATTGCTGCTATAAAGGGAGAGTATGCTCTACATGAGTTACTTGAGGTCCTTGTAGTGGAGCAATCTGTCATGCTTACACAGAAACCTGCTCTGACAGTTTCGAGTGTCTGTTCAACTACCTGTAATGTAGGAGATGATGGTGCTGAAAGCAAGCTCATGAAGGGTGGCAGTGAAAGCAAGTCAATGAGGAAGAAGAGAATGAAGGTCATTTCAAAGAAGAGGTGCGCTGGATGCAAAATGTGATTTGTTCGGGTGTCAAAGGACAAGGCACGTCATTTGCATATGTAACAAAAACATGGTTAGCATCTGTTTCTACCCATAAGTGGGTAGTGGATACTGGAGCTATTGATCATGTTTATTACACTATGCATGGGTTCACACCGAGGAAGGTGCTGAAGGATGATGAGGTTACTATCTCGATGGGGAATGCGGCGCATGTCAGTGCATCAGCCATTGGAGATTTCACCTTGTATTTTGATAATTTTGTTTTTATTTTTAGAGATATTTTATGTGTCTAATTTTTAGTGGAACATTATTTCAGTTTCCAAATTTTATCGAGATGGATATATAGTTATTTTTTATAGTGGTGTTTCTATCATTAGTAATAACGATGTTATCTTTCGTGGAACACTGATTAACTCTCTCTATATCATTAACTGTCATCATAAATCTTTTGTGAATTTTGCATGCAATTCATCTAATATCGAGAATCCTAGAAAGATAAAGTTTTATTCTTCTCATGCGGATCTTACATATCGCTGGCACATGAGACTTGGACACATCAGCTTGAAGTAGAGAGCCGAGTAGTAGGAAAATCATCTCAAACAGGATCTTCATGAGAATGATGATCTTCCCTTCTAAAGACTAACAACATAATCTCTTTGCTCATAGGAATTTTGGTTGATCTCCAATTGGATGGTGAAAATTTTCATTTGAGAGTTGGAGAGTTTCAGAGAGATGGGATTCGACGAGATGACGTTATGGGGATATGAAGAGCAATCTGGAAATTGAGAGTGTTGATGGTAACTTCAAAGATTTCCAAAGGCCTCAACTCCTTGAGTCTGAGTATCCAATAAACTTGAGTTCATCACATCTGGGATACCATATTCCTAGTGACTATGTGCACTTCAGGTATCCGATGATTCTTTTGGCAGCCTCCATGTGTGATTTCTTTGGATTTACTTAAAATCTTGCGATACTCCAATAATGTTGGTAAACATCGAGCCCACTGGCTGTTAACTAGAGTAATGATCCAATGATACCTCTGAAACTGGTTGGATCAACTGGTTCTCCTTCTTCATCTGGAGTGATCCTAACACTTGCACTCTTGGGAATTATGGGTGTTTTTGTCTTTTTTAGACAAAACTTTTTGATGAGATCCTTTGTATATTTCCTTTGATGAACGAAAATCCTTTCTGTGGACTGATGAACTCGAGCTCCTAGGAAATATGTTATCTTTCCCATCATGCTCGTTTGAAAATGACAATGGATAAGCTAGGCAAACTTCTTGTAGAGAGATGAGTTCCTGGATTCGAAGATAATTTCATCAACATAGATCTAAATCAGAAGTATATCTTCAGCATCTTTGATAAGGAAGAGATTCCTGTCAATCTTCCCTTTCATAAAGCTATTATTCAGCAAGAATTGAGACAATGTCCTATACCAAGCTCGCAGAGCTTCCTTTAATCCATACAGAACTTTCCTCAATTTGTAGACCTTAGTACCTTGCTCGAAACCAGGAGTTTGCTCAACATACACTTCCTCTTTGAGCTCTCCATTAAGGAAAAACACTTTTCACGTCCATCTGGAAAACTGTGAAGTTGATATATGCTGCATAGGTGATGTTACTGCTAGGTGTGAACAGAACGATGCGCAAGTATATGCAACCGACAAGTGATATAGTCAGTAAGACCAGATATCATACCTAAGAGAGTTTTTATTAAGCCATGCAAACGATTGGTTATAGCTACTTAAAATTTAAATGCAATAATCTAAACCTATTAACAAACAGAAATTAACAGATCTTATTCTCACAATTCAAGTCACAAGTAACAACTAGCACATGTGAACAAAAGAAGAGAAACACACTTGAGTCATATACTTTCTAATCATCCACTATCATATATGCTTGAGCATGGATCTTGCATGAACTCTGAGTCTCAAACCTCACAAAATATTATTAGCAAGTTGTCGCTCTACTAGATCTGCAGAATTCTACCAATGATCATATGCATATGCATGAAATGGTGATAAAAACTAAACAAAATAGGGATTGATAATAAGTCATGCTTCTTCATATTTCTACGCAACAAACATGGTTAATCTGAGATTCCTTGTACTTATTCATCTTTTCAGACTAAATAAGTGAGATAATTCAGGATCAATGTCGTTCCACATAGTTCAAGTAAAACAAATCCAATATTAAACTCAGAATCACACAAAATCAAGCATTAACAAATATTCAATCTTAGAAAAGAGTATAGAACTCAAGTGCTGCGGATTTAGTTCATATCCAAAATAAAAAGAAAATATAACTTAATAACATTCATCATCCAACTTGTGTTTTCTAAAAAATAAGCTCAAGACATTAAAACCCAAGAGATGCTTCTTAAAGCTAGATGGAACTCTTCCATTCGTGCGTAGAGCTTCGCCTCTTCCCCAAGAAATCTCTCTCGAACTCCTCCTAATATGTGTGCGGGTGTTCTCTGTATGAGTCTTGTCCCGCTTCACAAAATATCCACATTTTTTATCATACTTCTCGTAAATGATCCCTACATGTGGCTTCCCATTTTGCCTTTCGAGTACTAGCAGCTTCTATCGGATGGCACCTGTCCAACTTTTAGATAGGATCTGAAAAAGTGGGTGCTGCTTGTTTGGAAGTGGCCCCAAAAGTGTTGGGTCCAGACTACCAGCTATGCGACTTTTATGCTCCAACATTGACTTCCATTTGAATGCCAATGTTAAGCTGCAACATGGGGAATCCTGCGAAAATACTTCAAATTCCTTGCAAAAACTCATTAATTAACTAAAACAAAAATAATGGACACAAATATAACAATAAGACAATTTAACAACCAAAACCCCTAATTAGAAATAAAAGAGAGTTATCACTAGAAATAAACACAACTAAAAGAGAGTAAGATAACTCTTTATGAGAGTTATCAATAGCCTAACGAAAGCCTAATAGCTTCCAGTCTGGCAACTGGTGCGAAACTCTCTTCAAATTGATGCCTTCGCATTATGCATATCCCTTAGTAACTAGTCTTGTCTTGTTCCTGCTATGTTGCCGGCTTCATCCCGTTTGTTCTTGAAGATCCACTTGGCACATATCACTAAATGATGAGTAGTCCTATCCACCAAGTACGAAATGTTGTTGTAGGTGAACTCCAAAAGTTCTTCTTGCATCGCATTGATCTAGTCTGGCAATTGTAGAGCTTCTCCAATCTTTCTTGGCTCCAGTTGAGAAATGTAGCAAGTAAGTTGGGCACTTCCTTGCCTTGTTAAGTCTTCATGATCTGCCAGTTCGTTTGTCTCTGGAGCTTTTTCTCTAAGTTCGAACACTCCAGGTTGGATTCCCCCTTGATTTATGTGTTATTTATGGAGATGGAATCCAAGGCTCAACAAGTTCATTAGCATCACCGACCCTCTCAACTGTTTGAGCACCAGCTAAGGAAAATGGTTCTGAAGAGGATTCATTCGTAGATCTAATTGGAGTAATAGGTTCATGATAAGAACTTTCTAAGCCCAATTGTCCATTGACATCATTGATCTCGTTAAACTCTTCAGGCAGTTCTTTCATGGTCTTGCGAACTAAATTAACTTCATAAAAAATAACATTACATGTTATTTCCACAAGCCCGGTAGTCTTGTTAAGTACTCTATCACCCTTGTGAGAGGGGTTTCTATTTCCCAGGAGAACACCCTCACCAGCTTTGGGCGAGAAGGTATTCAACTTCGGATTCCCGTTGTTGTGAATATAACATGGAGAACCGAAAGCACGAAGATGAGCTAAAGAAGACTTACGACCACAATATCATTTGGGTTTTTGTGTAAGCGATTATTGAGCCTGCTTATATTTTGTGTATAACAAGTTGTGATTATAGCTTCTCCCCAAAAGCGCTCACCCAAACTGATTTAAGCCAGCATGGTCCTCACAGCCTCCTTGAGAGTTTGATTTCTTCTTTCTACTAAATTGTTTGGGTGTGGAGTTCTTGGAGATGATCTCTCATGTCCTACCACAACTTCAGCACAAAATTCATGAGAGGTCCATTGCAGAACTCAGTTCCATTGTCCGACCTGATTCTCTTTACTGTGACTCCTTTGTTATTTTGGATGAGCATAATTAGCTCAGGAAGTACGAGCTTCATTTCGTCCTTGGTCTTGAGGAGTTTTACCCTCGTATATCTCGAGTAGTCATCCACAACTACAAGAGGGTACTTTTTACTGCCAATGGTGGTTGGAGTCACCGGTCTAAATAGGTCCATGTGCAGCAATTCCAATATTCTTTTGGTATTTGAGCTAACTAGCATGTTCTTGAATGAAGTTTTGGTCATTTTTCCCAGTTGACATGCTCTGCAGATGCATTCTTTCTTGAAAATTCCCTTTGATAGACCTGTTACCAGCTCGTGCTTGACCAAATGATTGGTAGTTCTGAAATTCAGATGGTTTAGCTTTTTGTGCCACAACTAATTTGTCTCACTGGAATTGGTTGCCGTGAAGCATGAGCTTGTTTGTCCACTCTCTCAATCTACCACGTACAATTCACCTTTCCTTATGCCTCTGAGCTTGACTTCATCTGAAGTTATATCTCAGATTTGGCACTCTGACTTGGCAAAGGAAACAACATATCCATTCTCACTAAGCTAGTTGATGCTTAGGCGATTGTAGTTCAAGTTGGCAACAAGAGACACGTTTTTTATGGTGATACCATTCTGTTTGATGCATCCCTTCCCCATCACTCTACCTTTAGAGTTGTCACCAAACATGACCAGCGGTACCTGTTCCTGTCTAATGTCCATACGCTCTTTTGTCTTTGGGGTTGATATGCGGGTACCTATTCCTGCAAAACATAGATTTTGTTTTACATCCCCGAGTAACTAAGGGTCCTACAAGGTTAGTGTGTTGGATCCACACGTTGGGAATCCAAACTTGAGTCACCCTCAATGCAGGTAGCTTCTTAGGTGTTTTCTTGCCACCTTTCACTTCCTTCTCATATAATGCATGATATTTGATTGAGAAATCGTAAAGGTGTGTGTAGTCCTTTTGGAAGTAGACTTCCTGATTGGACCTCGGAAAACTGCTTCCGGATGTTTGTCATAACCATGTGATTGATGACCACAATGGTTAGGCTTCCTAATCTTTGAGAAATAAATTTTGTTTGGCTTAGGCCTCAAGTAGTTGTTCCCCCTACTTGGTATATTCTTCCTCTAATGTCTAATACGAGACTTGGGTCCCTGGTTATAGGAATAACCAGGTTGGTTGTTTGACTTCCTTGCAGCTAAAGTTGGTTGCTTGGTCAAACTAATTGTTCAAACTGGCTTCCTCACAGTACGAACATACTGCTGAACAAGTTTCTTAGGCTAAAATGGCTACCTCCCTGAAGGGATTGGTTGAATCACTTAATCCATTAGCCCAGATCGTTAATTAGAATATAAAAAATAAATTGCTATGCCTATGATTAATCCTAACATGCTCCTATTGATTATGCATAAGAGGGTTTATGCGGAATACCTGGATTGTAGATCCTGAAGAACGTAGTGCATAGAGATTTGATCCTCGATCCAGATTTGATACTTGATCGTCTTTCTTACGCACCAAGTTTTATTCCTAACAGATTAAGGAATTAAATCTTGTTAATTTCAAAAATTGTAGAGAGAGAGAGAGAGAAGAAAGAAATGATCCTCCTGATCTGATATTCTGATCTATATCCCAACTCCAATCCAAATATTTGGAGAAGATTCCCTTCGGATTCCTTTGCCAATTGACAAGCAGAATTTCCTACTCGTTTTCTTAGATCTAATCGATGACACACAGCTCCTAAATCCTGGTCTACTTGTATTGCAACTTATGATCTTATGGTGTGTTGAGATCTGAGAAACTGAAGCCTATTTATAGGAAATTCTGGACTCCTATTGGGCCTAAGTTTTCATGGGCCAGACCAGGGACCAGAATGCAAATAGAAAATAAGACCTATCAATTAATTAATTTCCATATTGAACCCAGAACATAATTAATTAATTAATATTGATTCATTCCACTAGAGAATCAATTATGTCCTACCTATTTGCTACCACGTTGTGAGGGACGGGTTGCATATGCTTGGTATATCCCCACATTTAAGGTTACGGACATTCGTTAATTAATTTAGGCTCTGGCAAACCATTTAATTAATTAAAATCTTATATTCCTAAGTCAATCCACTCAACCATTTTCACTTATGCTTGAACTTAATCAGCCTGTAGGACTTTAGCATAACGAACCTTTTGAGCTGCTCAGGGAATGTCATCATCCTATACTGGATGTGGTTACCTAGTTCTGGTGCATGATAGTCATACACAAACTATTATCACCCAACTAGAGCCTTTCACTGCAACTCAAAGTGATACACAATTTGTATATACTTTTGTACCTTCATATAGGATAAAGGAATCGATCTTAACTTAGGTCCTTATCAATGTGTGCCCCGCACCAGCATACCAAGCAATCCAAGACAAGAAGCTTATTAGCGCGCTGCAGTCTACACCGACAGTCTATCGTGGAACTGTCTCAGCTTTGATAACCTATATCTCGCTAGGTCAGACGATCCATACGATCTTCTGTGATCAACTACACACCATATGATCTCCCTATCGACGAGATAAGAGGATAAGAGCGTTTCCAACACATGTTTGTTAATTCAGACAGGAGATGATCATACAACATTTATGATTCCCAGTATATTAACCAATCAACCTTGTACATAATATACCAATCAAAATGCTTTCAGTATATAAGTCCATCAATCTCCCACTTATAATCAAAGCATTATACAAGTGCTTTCAAGAGTATAATGCGTCTAAACTAATCTAGCTATTACATCAATCATTCTACGTGGCTGGCTGTGCCCTCAGCCCAAGGCTACGTACATGCATCTCGTAGTCCTTCTGAGGTAGAGCTTTTGTGAATTGATCCGCTAGATTATTCTTTGTATCAATCTTCTCTACTAGCACATCACCCCTTGCTATGATTTCTCGTATAATATGGTACTTCCTCTCAATGTGTTTTGTTGCTTTATGAGTTCGTGGTTCCTTTGAATTAGCCACAACTCCCGAATTATCACAATACACCGTGATAGTCTTGGGTAGCTTAGGAATCACGTCCAACTCCAGAAGGAAGTTTCGAAACCATATTGCTTCTTCCAAAGCTTTCAAAGCTGCCACATATTTTGCTTCCATGGTGGAGTCAGCAATGCACTCCTCCATGATATGGACCCACCTCTCAATGTAAACACATAGCTAGAGGTGGACTTATTTTCATTTCGGTCTACCTGGAAATTCGAATCCCTGTAACCCACAGGGCACAACTCCTTACACTGATAGACGAGATAATAGTCTCTAGTACTTTTCAAGTATTTGAGTATGTGCTTTACCGCGGTCCAATGCGCTTGTCCAGGGTTAGACTGATATCTTGCTACCATACCTACGACGAAGCAGATATCTAGCCTCGTACATAGCATTGCATACATGAGACTCTCCATGACCGATGCATACGACACGTTGCTCATCTCATCTTTCTCCTTTTGTGTCACCGAACACTGATCCTTGGAAAGATGTACGCCATGTCTGAAGGGTAATAGGCTTTTCTTGGCAGTTTGCATGCTGAAACGGGCAATCACAGTATCCACATATGAAGTTTGAGACAAGGCAGCATCCTTTTCTTGTGCTCCCGCAATACTTTTACCCCTAGGATGTATCCTGCCTCCCTAAGGTCCTTCATATGAATGCTCAGATAACCACCCCTCTATGCCCAACAATACTTCCACATTGTCGCCAATTAGGAGAATCTCATCTACATAAAATGCTAGGAACACCACGCTTCCGCCGACACATAGCCACGCAACTCTTGTTTGAGCATTGTGAAAATCCATTGGATTTAATCACTTCATCAAAATGTAGATTCCATGACCATGAAACTTGCTTGAGTCCATACAGCGACTTCTTGAGCTTCCAGACCAAATGCTCTTCTCCCTTCCGCATATATCCTTCTGGCTGTTGCATATAGATGTCTCGATCTTCTTTAAGGTATCCGTTTAGAAACGTTGTTTTGACATCCATCTACCAAATATCTAGGTCCATACACTACAAGAAAAATAGCTTGTAGTGACGATAATGTTAGTGACAATTTAGATTTTGTCATTAAAAATACCTCTACAGTAACAATTATTCATTTCGTCACAAAAAATATAATTTGTGACAATTTTAAATGTTGTCGATATTTTTTATCACTAAAGTTAGCGAAAATAATATTTTTGTGACTAAAGATGCATCTACAGCTACAATTATTTTTCTCGTCACAAAAAATATAATTTGTGACAATTTTATATGTTGTCGCTATTTTTTATCACTAAAGTTAGCAATAATAATATTTTTGCGACTAAAAATGCATTTACAACAACAATAATATTTGTCATCACAAAAATATATAATTTGTGACAATCTCATAAATTGTTAGTATTTATTGTCACTGTAATTAGTGACAATAATATCTTGTGACTAAAAATACATTTATTTGTGATAATTTCTTAAATTGTTAGTATTTATTGTCACTTTAGTTAGTAACAATAATATTTTTGTGACTGAAAATACATTTATGTGTGACAATTTTATAACTATTATTATTTATTGTCAATATAGTTACTGATAATAATATTTTTGTGATAAAAAATATTTTTACAACGACAATACTTATTTCACAATAAAAAATATAATTTATGATAACTTTAAATAATGTCACTAATTTATAAGAACAAATAATAAATTACGATTAAAGAAAATTTAAGTTATGTTTTATATTAATTCGACTATTGACCTCTACTTTTAAAATTATTAATCATGTTTGAAATCTTAATCATACTTAATAAAAAATTATAAATATTTTAAAGCGTTTGAATTTTTTAACTATTCATTATTTTGATTGATAAAATTAAATGTTTGTTTTTTAAGCATTTAATTTCTCCAATACTTAATTATACTATGTATTATAACTAAAAACATATCATAAATATATTATTCTTAATTCATGAATAATTATAATAATTACATTAAATTTAATAAATCATATTATACTTTTTATACAATATTGAATGTATAATAAAATATAATATTTATATTTGAATGGAAGTAATAATAATAATATTAATTTACCTTAGAATTAATTAAATTAATTATTGTTTATTAATCTACAACCAAAAAAGAGAAGTATTTAATATTTTGAACTCTTTATAATCTAACTATTTTTTCGTTGTTTCAAAATGAAACGCTTCTAATGGTGTGGGATAACAACATTGCAATCACCATTTTATTATTATTATTATTATTATTATTATTATTATTATTATAATATTTAATAATAGTATAAATATGTGTGAAGTGAATTGATATTTGAATAGATAATTTTTTGGAATCAGGAGACATTTAATTTTTAATCAACAAATATTTATATAAACTCAAAATTATAACATAAAAAACACTCCAAATATAAACTAAAAATAAAAAATAGAGAAACTTGATTTTGCCTAATTTCAAAATTAAGAAGTTTGATTAAGTCAAAATTTATTTTTTTAAATAGTAAAATGACCAAATTAACATTTATGTATATTAATTGTTATTTATTAATAACAAATGGATTTGTGGTGTAGTGGTTTGAGGTAATGGATAATTACTGTGAGGTGCTGTGTTCAAATCTTGTTAGTGACATGTTTGTTTATTTATTTTTAATTGATCTTGCAGGAAGTGATTTGTTGGTGGTCCGGTCAGGTGGGGGGCGGATTCGGCAGAGGCTGCAGGACAGGGTGGTCCGGGTGTGGCGGCAAGTTCAGAGACGGGCAGGGGGAATTTGGTTTGGTGTGACCTAGCGCAAGCCCAAACGAATTACGGTGGGTTACTAATAAAAAAAAAATTATTTTTTAAAATAAAATTTTGTGAAAAAAATAATTTGTCACTATATGTATAAATAATAGTGATGATAATTTTGGGTAGCTATAAAATAAAAAAATAGTGACAATAATAATTTAGTTACTATAGAGTTAAAATATAGTGATAATATTTTTTTGTTGTTAAAACAATATATTTTAGTGACAAAAACAAGTGTCACTATAACATAAATTATAGTGATAATTATTTACTGTTGTTACTAAAACTTTTAGCCACTATCAAGTAGCCACGACATAGTGACGAACACAAAAGTTGTCACTACGCTGATTTATTGACAATTTTTTTATATATAGCAACAACTATTGTCTTGGCTATACATCATTTTTTTTGTAGTGATATGTGCTGCTATGGTTAGGAGTATTCAAATGGACTTAAGCATGACTACGGTGATAAGGTCTCGTCATAGACTACGCCTTTTTTCTGACTATAACATTTCGCCACCAACCTTGCTTTGAAAGTTGTAATTTCACCATTCTATCCTTTCTTTCTTTTCTATACGCATTTGCACCCTATGGCTCGATAGCCATCTAGAAAATCTGCTTTCTGGCATACATCCATAGCTGTTATGGATTCAATCTCCGAATCCATGGCGATCAGCCATTTGTCTGCATCTTTATCAGATACTACCTCATCGTACGTCCATGGGTTGGTATCATCTAGTTCGCTTTCCGAGATTAAGTCAGAAGACTTTCTCACAAACATGTACCTTTCCAGTTGCCGAACAACTCTCCCACTACGACGAGGCATCTGAGTCGTGTCAGTAGTTGACACAGTACTCGTTGGTCCCATACCTTGCATTGATGGCGGTGTTGGTATTCCCTCACCTATTACAGGTGGATTTACCATCACACTAGGCTTTCATGATGGAATCGCTTCATTATCTCCAAGCTCATGGAGAATAATTTCACTCTTGGATTTGTGGTTTCTTACATATTCGTCCTCTAAAAATCTTGTGTTGGTACTGACAACCACTTTCTGATTCTCATGACAATAAAAGTAACCACCTTTCATTTGCCATGGATATCCTACAAACAACATCAACTTACACCTATTTTCTAATTTATCAGGTTCATTTGTCTGCACATACACTGGACAACCCCAAACCCTCATTCTGGTTAAACTTGGCTTTCGCCCATACCAGAGTTTCAGAGGCGTTTTAAGAACTGATTTAGAAGGTACAAGGTTAAGAAAATAGGTTGTTGTCTCCAAGGCATAACCCCAAAATGAAATTGGCAAGCTTGCATAACTCATCATGGACCTAACTATTTCCTAAAGAGTCATATTTCTTCTTTTCGCTACATCGTTTGGTTGAGGAGTTCCTGGTGCAGTCCATTGGGATGTAATCCCGTTATCTGACAGATACTGCAAGAACTCGTTACTGAGGTATTTCCCACCACGATCCGATCGTAGTGTCTTGATAGTCTTTCCTAGCTTCTTTTCTACCTCAGTCCTGAATTCTTTGAGTTTCTCAAAACATTCAGACTTGTAGCGAAACAAATAGACATATCCAAACCTTGAGTAATCATCAACGAACATGACGAAGTACTCATAACCTCCAGGAGCTTGCATGAACATTGGTCCACATAAGTCAGAGTGGATCAACTCTAACACATCTTCTGCTCGATACTGGCTTGCCTTAAAAGGTTTGGTCGTCATCTTTCCCTCTATACAGGATTCATAGACTTGATGCGGCACCACTTGGAAAGATTCCAAGAGCCCATCATTCGCTAGTCTCTTGATCCTCTTTAGATTGATGTGACCTAGTATCAAGTGCCAGAGATATGTTTGATCCTCATCGGAAGAAAACTTTATCTTTAAATGATTATTGTTATTGGATGAGTTCGCAACATTCACGGAAGATTTATGCACACAATTAATGATATAGAGAGAATCAATCAGTTTGTCATGACAAATAACACCGTTATTCCCAATGATAGAAACTCCACTATTAAAAATAATTGAAAATCCATCATTAAATAACTTGGAAACTGAAATCAAGTTCCGCCGAAACACCGGCACATATAAGTCATCTCTCAAAATCAAAACATTTTTTTCAAAGCATAAAGTAAAATCTCCAATAGCCACTGTTGAGACTCACTCTCCGCTGCCCATTGAGATGGCAATCTCGTCATGCTTCAGCTGCCTTGTCGGCGTGAACCCCTGCAAAGTATAACAAACATGATCAGTAGCTCCAGTATCCACTACCCATGATAGATAGAAACTGATGCTAAACATGTTTCCATTATAAATGCACATGACATACCTTGTATACGTACTTCGCTTGTGTTTGCATGGCCTGGTGATGACTTCTGCCTCATCTTCCTCATCTAACCTTTTAAGAATTTCTTTTTCTTCAACAACTGCCTTGTCAAGAGATGACAAAGTTGGAGCAAACTCGAATGCCATCATGTAAGATTCCTCATGCATCAGTGCCCTGAGTAACTCAACAAGAGAAAACGCACGCCTACCAGCAAGAGACTTGATGAAATCATTAAAAGCATCAGAGAGAGAGAGAGTTCAGGACAATGTTTATTTCCTCCCGACTATTAATTCGTCCACCTCTCTTTCTATACTTTCTCATAATTCTCATCATACTTGATGAAATGCAGATCCAACGAACTGCCCTCAGTCATTTTTTTGGAAACAAGGTTCTTCACAAGATCATAACTGATAGTTCGTCTTACCTTCCCATATACTTTCACAAGGTCCCTCCAGATCTCAACAGCTGTTTGGAATTTCCTGTATTTGAGCTTTAATTCTCTAGATAGATTGTTCATGATGAAAAAGTAAGCAAAATCATCAAAAGCTTTCCATCTGTCATAGAATTGTGGCTCATAACCAGAGCCTTTCCAAAACCTAGGAGATAGTGGGTCCATGTAAAGTACATATGCATGTTTTGCATAATAGAGTTTGTTGATGAAGCAATACTTCCACTCAGGAAAATCCGGACCAGTTAAAGGGTTCAATGTTAAGAGGTTAACAATATGAGCAGTAGACATGTCTGAAAACAATAAATTAAAGCATAAATTAAAACATAATCACAAGCAGTTGAAACAAATAAATATAGAAACCTTATGATAAAACAATATTAATTTTTCCTCCAATTTGCCCAAGTATTACTATTGCAAGCCACACATTTGTACGTTTACAACAAAACACTTGACCAGGCTGCATCTTTAAATTCCAGTCCTTTAATTCCAATTCATGTCAAGGTTCCTTAGACAAATAGAATTAATAATTGGAGACTAACTTAAGACCATATTATCCTACTGAGCAGGGACATCACAAATGAGTTATAATCTGGACAATATCTAAGCTAACATACCACCATAGCCAACCCTCACATATAAAGATCTACTAGGACACACCCTGATCTTTCATAATAAGGTTGTCTTATTTAATTCAATCCCTAGAGAACTTATGAAAACTCCATACGTAAGCTACACATGCAAACGTTTACGCATGAGCTCCCACTTCTCACATGAACTAATGTTTTTCTTTAAGAAATCTCATCTAATAGAACTTATGAATAATAAATTAAATAAGCTACACACATAGACGTTTACCTAATAAATTACCCACTTCCGATAAGGGATCGGTTTGTGGAGGTCTTATATAAATAAATTAACAGCTTAAAAATTTTAACTTCATAAGATTCAATTGCACATATTATTATGTAGCCATAAATTATAACACTGCTAAAATTCTATCATGCAAAGCATGAACCCTGAATTTATAGTTATAATTTAATTACATAAAATAAATCACATAAACATGCTTTAAAACTGTAAATAAAAGCATTAAACAAGCTCCTATTATCTATAACATGCTTGATTAAACAAGCTCCTATTATCTACAACATGCTTGGATGATGCGCAATTAATTTAAACACATATATCATGCAAGAACAGATAATAAAGCAAATAAAAATGTCCTCGTGGCCTCATGATACAAATTAAGAATGAATCCTATCTATTACACTTTGGATTTATTTCACAGATCTTTGACAGGGCTCCCACTACTTGGACTGCGATATGAATTTATTTTCTGAATTTAGGTCTCCAAGATTTTGATCCATCAGAAAATTGGACAACTGGTCCTGTTAATGAATCGTAGGCTCGTGCACACATTGCAAGCTCAATAACCCGTGAGAGTTTGACCCGATGGGCTACCACTGGCGAGCCACTGTCGCCGTAGGAGAGGGCCCAGGATCGAGCGGCTGCAGCCTGCGTACCATCCTCCTTTGTTGTCGTCCACTTCGCCTGCCGCCGCCCAGCCTGCACCGGCCGTCGCCCCAATACTGGCCTTCATCTACCTCTCCACCGTCGGACACCACCACTCGCCGGAAACGTGCAGAGGAGGCGCGGTTTGAATCGGTGCGGGCTGCGCGCAAACACTAGGGTTTGCAGCGCTCGCAACCGCGCCGGAGTCTGCCCCCAGTCCGCGCCGCCTCCGTCCTGAGTTGTTGCACCGCCGACGTCGGAGGGAGAGAGCGCCACTGTGATTACGCGCAGGCTCACAGAGGTCCCGTGCGTGCACGGTGCCTAGGGCTCCACCGTGTGTGTGCGTTCTTGCGCCCCTAACCATCGTTGCCGGCCGCATCCATAGTCATGCCTAGGTGCAAGGGTTGTTTCCTTTCGCGCACGACTGCATGCAGCAAACCTTAGGGTTCCACTGCTCGTGGCCGCCCTCCCCTTTCCAGCTGCTGCGCCGCCATCACCATCGTCCTCACAACCTTCAAGATCGCCGCGCACAGCTCTTGTGCCGGTGCCGACGTGCACCGCTGCACTCTGTCATGCGATTGCTCTTTGTTTTCTTCATGTTCTTCATGTCTTTCGTTTTGTTTTACAGATTTAATTGAAAATTACATGGGAATTGCATCCTAATATAATTTGGAATTTAAATCTAACCACAAATTTACCTGGTGGGTGAAAAACAAATCCTTATAGATGGGCGGATTAACCTGAGAACCACGAGGAACAAAAACACATACTATCCAAAAGCCACTCATGCATAATAATTCAATAATAATAATAAGGCATAATCATAGGCAATATTATTTTTTCCGATAGAGCTAATTAATTAACCTGGCTCTTACCAATTGAAGGGATTGGTGAATTGAATCACTTAATCCATTAGCCCAGATCGTTAATTGGAATATCAAAAAAAAATTGCTATGCCTATGATTAATCCTAGCATGCTCCTATTGATTATGCATAAGAGGGTTTATAAGGAATACCTGGATTGTAGATCCTGAAGAACGTATTACGCAGAGATTTGATCCTCGATCCTGATTTGATCCTTGATCCTCTTTATTGCACACCAAGATTTATTCCTAACAAATTAAGGAATTAAATCTATGAAATTAATCTTGTTAATTTCGAAAACTAAAGAGAGAGAGAAGAAAGAAATGATCCTCCTAATCTGATCTTCTGATCTGTATCCCAACTCCAATCCGAATATCTAGTGAAGATTCCCTTTGAATTCCTTTGCTGATTGAAAAGCAGAATTTCCTCCTCCTTTTCTGAGATCTAGTCGATCACACACAGCTCCCAAATCCTGGTCTACTTGTGTTGCAACTTATGATCTTGTGGTGTGTTGAGATCTGAGAAACTGAAGCCTATTTTTAGGAAATTCTGGACTCACATTGGGCCTGAGCTTTCATGGGCCAAACCAGGGACCAGAATGCAAATTCCAAATAAGATCTATCAATTAATTAATTCTCATATTGAACCCAAAATATAATTAATTAATTAATATTGATTCATTCCACCAGAGAATCAATACTCATGTCCTACCTATTTGCTACCACTTTGTGAGGGACGGGTTGCATAGGCTTGGTATATCCTCACATTTAAGGTTACATACATACGTTAATTAATTTAAGCTCTGACAAGCCATTTAATTAATTAACATCTTATATTCCTGAGTCAATCCACTCAACCATTTTCACTTATGCTTGAACTTAATCAACCTGCAGGTTTTTAGCATAACAAACCTTTTGAGTTGCTCAGGGAATGTCACCATCCTATACTGGATGTGGTTACCTAGTTCCGGTGCCAGACAGTCACACACAAACTGCTATCACCCAAGATACAGATATACAGGCCCAACTAGAGTCTTTCACTGCAACTCAAAGTGATACACAATTTGTATATACTTTTGTACCTTCGTATAGGTTTAGGATCTCATCAAGCCATCAAGATCCAGATTACTTTAATGTCAGATAAAGGAATTGATCTTAACTTAGTTCCTTATCAATGTGTTCCCCGCACCAGCGTACCAAGCAATACAAGACAAGATGTATATTACCGCGTATGTTGCAGCCTACACCGACAGTCTATCCTGGAACTGTCTCAGTTGTGATAACAATTTATATTTACCTAGGTCAGACGATCTATACGATCTTCCGTGATCTACTATACACCGTATGATCTCCCTATTGACGAGATAACAGGATAAGAATGTTTGTGACACATGTTTGTTAATTCAAGCAGAAGATGAGCATACAACATTTATGATTCCCAGTATATTAACCAATCAACCTTGTACATAATATACCAATCATAATGCTTTCAGTATATAAATCCATCACTCCCAGTTTGTGACTTAGCCAGTTTGGGAACATACTATTTTACCAGTTTTTTCGATAAGCTGACTTCCTTGTCACTTTTTGATTAGCCAGTTTGGGATTGTTGGAAGTCCAACATTTAGCCTTTCTAGCAAAAGTTGGGAAGCTTTTGGCTATCCCCTTTCCTTTTAATCTTAACTGATCACTGGCATTTTCTTTAATAAAGTGTATTTTCTTTTTTTTTCAGTGTAAGTTCTTGAAGAAGATGCAGAATTGCTCAAAGTATATTCGTTGAAACTAAGACCCGCTTTATTTTTTGGTCCCTTTGAACTAAAAGCACTTCTTCAAGTTCTCTTGAGCTTTTCATGAAGGAACACTTGCATGGTTCCTACTCAAGGTTTTTCATTCTTAAAGATTCACACTTTTTTTTAAAGAATTTCAAAATTTTTAATAAGAGCAGAGTGATCATCTTTAAGTTTTACCAGTTCCTCGCTGGTAGACCTAGATTTTTCAATCTCATTGGTTAAAGCTGAAACTTGAATCTTCAGCGAGGAGTTTTCACAGGCTAAGACGTTTTTAAGTTTATAAAACTTTGAAAACTCCTCTAATATGCATGTAGGAGGAATGAAAACTGGTAGAGATTGTTTCCTTCCTCGATTGTTGCAATAAATACTAGCAACATTTCTTCATCTGGCTCTTCTTCCAATGTGTAATACCCATCATTGTTGTCGGGGATGTCAAGAACTTTTGTCTTGATAGCATCGCCTTGGCAACAGCCTTTGATGCTCTTCGCTCAAAGATTTTTTTTAATCTTTCCCTTTCCTCTTTGTCCACTCATGGACACTCAAATTTTAAGTGGTTTGGGGAGTCTTCTCACTCAAAGTAGGATCTAGGAGTTCTCTTGACGAACCTTTTGTCATTTGAGTGAGAACTATTTATCTTGGCCTTTGCTTTCTCCAAGAGCTTGGCCAACTTCATTTGTTCTTCAAGTTCTTCCATATAGCTCTCTCCTTCCTTTTTGTAGGAGGTTGAGGTAGAAGGTACATCATTTGTCAAGTTTGATTGACCTACGGGTCTACTAGTTTGGAAAGGTTTTTTCGGCCTCCACTTTATTTCCTTCTTGACGAAGTATGTTGCATCCTCAACATGTTTGTTTGGTGAACTGGCAGCACGAACAACTTCATTTTTATTCGCTATTAGTATATCCCATTCGTGGGCTTGGAGCTGAGCAAACAGCTCATTTGTAGAAGTCTTTGAGAGATCTTTCTCCTTTAAAATGTAAGTTTTGACAAACCAGTATTCTTTGAGCATCTTGGACATAACTTTAGCATTTAAGTCAGCAGTTGAATAGACTTTGTCCAAGGCTTTCAGCTCGCTTAGATAGTATTAAACCGAGCTTCTATCGACTTGATATTTTCTCCAAGAGTCATTTGAAATAATTCATATTTGTCGATGCAAACTTGGAGCTTGTTCCTCTTCATTTGTTCAGTTTCATGGCACAAGCTTCCAAGATAATTCCATACTTTTTTTGCATTGTCGAACTGCATGACGTCGTCGACAAGTGCCTCAGGTAGAGCTGATAAGATCAAATCATGAGTAATAGAGTCCAGTTGAGCACATCGTTTTTCATCTTGCGTCCATTCCCTATGTGGCTTCTCGATCATTTCTGGACCATCTTCATATTTGATCCGGGTGTTGACCTTCATGATCTTTATTGGTCCATGCTCGATGACATCTACCATCTCTAGATGTATACTTTGAAGTTGTATGGTAGATCTCTTCTTACAAATGCTCTGCCGAGTATGGGGGATGCTTTACAACATTTTTCATAGATATATGACTTGCTCGCTAGATAAGTGAATCTGATCCTTTGCGACTCAAAGAAATTCAATCTGTGAAGACCAACCCGCTCTAATACCACTTGTTGGTCTCCCAAGATCAGAGTAAGTTTGATGCTCAACGGAAATTTTAAGAACAACTTGCACTCACAAACTGATGGTTCTTGACCAATTTGTGTTTCTGTAAAATCGTTTGTTAGCGAGTTTGATTTTTAAGTTCAGTTAGAGTATACTTCAACACTAGAATATGTTGAGTTTCAAAATCCTTGCAATAAAGTAAAAAGCAATAAAGAGCAAAGGATTTATAGAGGTTCAGACAGAAAGTCCTACATCCTCTCTTCAGACCAAGGTCTGAAAATTCACTAAGCCCCTGTTACAGGTTGGTCTCGCGATCTATCGCTAGCTGGTAGATGTGTATGTCTAACAGTACACTAGCTCACTTGTCCAGGCCTCTGCTTCCTTCCGCTTCTCAGAACTTGGAGTGTGGGCACACCACGCATCCTCATGTCTGGAACTTTGGAGCTTTATAGTTCTTCCAAACTCTAAAACTTGTGGTTTAATGCCCGTGATAGTTGAAGCTTGGAGATAGCTGTAACTGCTGCGTTCTTTCTTGAAATCAAGAAAGAACACCAAAAAATAACTCAAGCTGAAAAGTTATGAGTCTCGTGTTAAAAAACATGACACATGGTTGGCTAAATTTTAGCCTTGAGAATATAAACACTTTGAGTTTTCACTTGCGCAGAGTATCGTTGCTTTCTTGGTTTTTTATTTTTTGTATCTCTCTGAATACTTCGTCTATTTATAGACGATGTAGGAGCGTATTCAAATTTCTAGCCATTTAGAGACAATCTAAACATTGTCCAATCTTAGGTGTCTCTTTTTTCTGAAGGGAGCAGGGTGTTTTTCGTGAAGTTCCGCACCTGCTTCATCCTTCTTTGAGATAATATGTCGACTTGCTGCTTTTGTGTCAGAACGGCTTTGCCAGTCCGAGAAATCTTATCCTCTTTGTCTCTAAGTGTGGGTGGAAACTGAGCTGGTGACTTCGATCAACTGCTTAGATTTATCAATTTCAAACTAGAAGCTAATTTCTTCTTATTTTTCACACGTTCCAAACTGGTGATTTAGATTCCGACCCACTTTGTCTTGATCAGCTCCATTACAACTCAACAGACATCCTAACAAGACATTACAAGTTTGTACGAACTAAGCTAATCTAGATACACTATGAATTGATCTATACATTCTTTAAACGCATCAAAACAACAAGTAGGTAAGAATACTTCCTAACATCACGCTATATAACTTCAATCATCAGGGTTAACTTTGCCCCGAAATTGAGGTCGTCTCTTTCAATACCAAGGCAGGCTTAACACGGGCACTGCTCCCATATGCGTTGGGGTCAAGTGGGTCATTGTTCATGTTTGAGTTGTTTCACCAGTTGTGTTGGGCCAAGTCGAATCTGGCCCCGATAGTTGCACTTCCACCACCGCCTCTATTGAAACTAGTCAAAATATATGTTTATTGTGCCACCTCTATCACTCCCCAACTCTCAATTCAAATATATAATTTTGGATTTAGCATATTTTTAATCGCATCAATCATAGATATATTCGACTGTGCTCGGCCAAGTCAAATATAAATCCCAACAGCTAGGGGTGTATATGGTTTGGTCCAAACCGGTCAAACAAAAATAATTTGGCCGGTTTGACAAGTGTGAAAATTGATCGGTCGGACCGTAAGTTTCAAACCGTATTAATTGGTTTGGTCCATGGTTTGAGTAGAAAAACTGGCCTTTTGGACCGGATCAGACCGTTTATATTAAAAATAAATATTTTGATTATATTTTATACTAAAAAATAAACATAGTACTTTTAGTATAGTGGTTCTAGTTGGACTTTATGTTTTAAGAGGCATGAGTTCAAATCCTCTATGCAACATCATGTAATTTTTATTTTTCTCCTATATTTTTATTTGTTTTTTGAAAACTATAAAACTTAAACTATCAAATATTTCAATCTCATTTTTATTTACTTTTTGAAATCTAAAATAAATCTTACTATTATATTTGAGAATGCGATATGAACTATTATCTTTTTATGTCATTAATTGTTTTTTTTATTAAGATTGTCTCGTACTTTGCCATGAGAACCACTATTAGGTTTTTTTTTATTTCTCAAATAAATTGTAGCTAAAAATAGAAGATTTTTTTACGTTTTGACTTTGCTCGTTAAGGTCGTGTTTCAAACCGTTAAATCGCCCGAACCAAACCGTTTTATTTGGTTTGGTTTGGTTTGAAATATTAATTTGGCCGGTTTGGTTTGAGAATTTTTCAAACCATATTGTTTGGCTTGGTCCATACTTCAACCCTCAAACCGGACCGTGTGCGCCCCTACCAACAGCTATACTTCCACCACCTTTCTCTCTCGAAACTAGTCAAAAATACCTCAATTGTTCTCCAATTCTCAACTCATAGATATAATATGGGATTTAACATATTTTTAACTGATGAATCAATCTGGAATGATATATTCGGCAAGCAAAAGTAAATAATATAGTATAATTTCATAATAATAAAAATTTTAGAATAAATTTTATCTGAGTAAATTTATAATTTTAGTTCCCAATATGTTTATATATATTATATAGGTTTGGTGAGTGTATAGATTGAAGTACTCATCACTAGTATTCCTCGAGCCCTTCAAAGGAGCAAATTTTGGATGAAAATCCTTACACGCTGCATCATTCTCTCGTGCCTTTGTTTTTTAATTAGAAGTGTTTCTTAGCAAGAATCTCTGTTGATTGCTCCACGCAAATCATCATCATCATACATCTCTCTCTCTCTCTCTCTCTCTCTCTCTCTCTCAAACCCACATTTCCTTTCATTTGTTGGATGTCAACATTAATCTCAATTATGCTCAACTCCTAGTGGATTCACTGCATGCAACTTCATATTATATTATATTTTAATTTACTTTTTCAACACACAATTTTTATGAACAACTCATTAAACCCAGTAAAAGATGAACATTCTTAGAGCTTGTAAAATCTGTTCCAACTCATACACATGACTCGATTCTCCAAACTCCAACATCACTTACATCTGCGTTTTATGTGTTTGTGTTATAAATTGTATGTTCATGTTTCTAATGTTAGTTTCATCATTGGAAAAAATATTTAAATTTATCTCAAACTTTTAATTATAACTATTTAAGATTTAAGTTTCAAATAGCTAGAAAAAAGAATTTGTACGAATATATTAGTTTATGCAGAATAATCAAGTAAATTAACCCTTTTAATAAATAACATGTAACCTAATTACTTATTAAAATATAGGGAAATCAATATGAAATATAATTACAGCATATTTATTCAACCCACCAACACCTTAAACCTAAACTAATGCATGCATTGTTTGTGCTGACATAAACATGCTGTCATCATTAATTCTTAGTAATTGTTGGGGTGCCACACACAAATTAACACATATAAACATTGACTTGATAAAAAAATCATCTCAGTTTCAAACAATGAGAGAGAGAGAGAGAGAGAGAGAGAGATATGGAAGATTTGTAAGAGGAGAGTTCCAAGTTCCAAGAGATTGAGTGGAGAGAGAGAGGGAGAAGGGGGTAGGGCAGGCATGGATTTTGTAAGCATGGAGGCCATCATGTTCCCTCTGCTCCAAACCCTCTGCCCTCTTTTAAAGTTACATTAATCTATTGCTCTTACCTTTTTAAACTCCTCTTTCATCATCAATATAATTCACCCCAACCATGAACATTTCCTTTGTTTTATATTTGGGATAAGGATCATATTAACCCCTCGACTATTATGACAAGAGCATATTAGACCCTCCTCAACTATTTGGGTCAATTAGACCCCTAACTTTTATCTTGACACATTTAAACACTTTTACTTTTAAGTTTACTGTTATACCCTTATTAAAATTTTATGTATTTATAATTCTCCAAAACTCAAAAAAATTATACAATAAATATTAAAAAAATAATAATCAAAAGAATTTGAAACCAAAGTAAATGAAGTAAGGTCAGATTATTTTAAAATAAATCTGAAATAAAAATTAAAAAATATATAAATTCAAACATTTATGATATAAAATCTTTAAATAGAATCTGAAACATAAGGAAATTTAAATTTCCTATATTTTAGAATTTGAGGGGAAAAAAACTCAATGCGTATACATTAATTAACATTTAGAATAGTGTTAATTTAGACGAGAAGCATATTTCCGTTAAAAATTAATTCATATTTGCGTTAAATTCAATTTTTCATTCCAGTTTTGATTTCTTAAAATTTGTTTTTCACTGACAGATTTTTTTAAAAGCTTGATTTTTATATTTCAGATTTGTTTTTCAAAACTCTATGTTTCTATTTTCTTAGTTAGAAAATTTAGATCTACTCATATGTCAAGTTTATTTTAAAGATTTTATTTAGCGGAATATTCTGAACTTTATTTTGGGTAAATGTCTAACTTTTTATTTTAAAATTAAAATTTCTAAGTTTTATTTTTTTATTTCCATATTACTTAAAAATTATGCTTACTTTTATTTAATATGATTTTGATTTTAGGTTTTATTTTTAAATATTCATTATTAGATATTTTTTTAGTTTTAAGAAATTAAAAATACATTCCTTTTAATGAGGGTATAACAGTAAATTAAAAAGTAAAAGTGTTTAAATGAGACAGTTTTAAAAGTTAAGGGGTCTAATTGACCCAAATAGTTAAGAAGGGTCTATTATGTTCTTGTCACAATAGTTGAGGGGCTAATGTGACCCTTATCCCTTTATATTTAGAGCAAAATCATGAAATAACCATTTTGGCTATAACACATATTCATTTTAGCCAATATTATGTACATCTCACGAATATAGCCAAAAGTACGTTTTTCAGATTGGTGTCATAACTTTTCAGGTTATTTGAATGATGAGATTTGACAAAAAAACATAAAAATATATATATACATAAAAATGTCGGGGGACCGAGTGCGATTGCATTAAAAATTCGGAAAATCTAATAAAACAATTTTGTTGAAAATTAAACGAAATAAAAAAAAAAATGCCGAGTGCGACCCCGAGTGCGACTCGCTGTCGACACGTGAATCCGAGAAAGTGGCCCACCCGATAGCGACTCCGAGTGCGACCGAGTGCGACTCGGTCAAAAAAAATAAAAAATTAAATCGGTCAAAATAAACCCTAAATTGGTCCCCCCCCCATATTTCGCACTCGTCCATTTTTTTGCCTTGAGAGTGAATCGCACTCGTCTCTCTTGCCAAACCGCCGGCCGTCGAGCTCCTCCGCCCGTCCAGCACCGTCGCCGTCGCCGTCGCCGTCGCCATGACAGATGGTTATCAGGTTATGAACTAAATTTGAATTTTTGCTCTATATATGTAGTTAAATTCGTAGAGATATGTGTGTTGTTAATTTGTTTATTTGTGTTTATTTTTGGATTTATATTGTTGATAAATGTTGAATTATTTAAGGTATTTTTGATGGAAATTGTTTGTGGTTTATTAGGTATATTTTGATTTATATTTGTGGTTTATTCGTGAAAATGTTGGATTTATATTTGTTGTTTATTCGTGAATTATTCGTGAAAATGTTGGATTTATTCGTGGATTTATTTATTGAATTATTCGTGAATTATTTGTGGTTTAGTAGGTAGATGTAATTGTTTATTTGAAGAAATTGTTTTGTTTTTTGATTTTGTGGTTAGTTGGAATTTTTGTAGTTTTTATGGTTAATTTATCATATTTTAATTGTGATGGTATTATATGTGCAGATTGAATGGATTAGACGTGACTTACATGGTGCATCTAGTAAAATAAACTTATGCACTAAAGTTTCGGTATTAGATCACATAGATGTAACATTACGGTCTGTAGGAGGGGGGCAGTTAGTAGAACAGTTTAAGAATGGACCTTTTGGGAAATTATTAAATTGGAAAAAGCAGGGTCCAAGTGCATCTCAAGCACTTTTAGAATTATTCAGTTACCAAATTAGATCTCCCAACCCACATGAGTTATGGTTTTTAATTGGTGGTCAGCCTATTAGATTCTCGGTGACGGAGTTTGCTCTAGTGACTGGTTTTATGTTTGGATCTAGTAGTTTTGATGTTGCTGGACATTATGACCCATCTAGTACTACAGTGTATGTACAGTTTTGTGGTGGTAGGTCTATTAGTGCGAGGGATTTGTTAGGCCTATTCAAGGATACGAAAGTAGATAAAACTAGACATGACTTGTACTTAAAGGTGGCTAATCTTCTAGCATTATGGTACTTCGTACTTGGGTATTCGGAGAAGCGCAAGATAGAGCCCTGGATGTATGAATTACTTGATAGGTGGGATATTTGGTGTGGATTTCCATGGGGTGCATACGCGTATCAGTCTTTACTTCATTATATCGCGTATGTTCCCACCACAGTTGCTGAACTTGGTCAAAGCTTTCATCTTGGTGGACCGATCTGGGCTTTGCAGGTAAAT
The DNA here is from genome assembly GCA_026898455.1 of Plectranthus barbatus. Lineage (NCBI taxonomy): Eukaryota > Viridiplantae > Streptophyta > Magnoliopsida > Lamiales > Lamiaceae > Plectranthus > Plectranthus barbatus. The sequence continues at coordinate 74,049 of JAPKLW010000357.1, forward strand.
TATTATAACTTTTATTGCTTCATTGTCGCGAGATAATTTTAATTAACTAGGACATTTAATTGTGTAGGTGTGGTCTTACGAGGCCATTCCGAAGCTGGCAGCTGAATGTTGTACAGTCAATACGCCGATTGTCTTTCCAAGATTTTTGAATTGGAAGTTTAGCAGGCCAGAGGTTAAGAATTGGAGTACTTTTTTTGCTGATCCGAATGTAAGTAATTTCGATAAATATTTTTAGATTTTTAAATATATTTACTTACAATTGCGTTTCTTATTGCAGCTGTCATCATTGACTTTTTTATATCCTACTGCTGACGAGTCGCGCACTGCATATTATTTGTCTAGTCAGCAAGAGAATCCCATTGGCGTTGCATTTCACATGCCTGAGAATCCAGTACGCCCAACCAGAAGACGAGATGACGGTCTCCCTGTTCTGTTTCGTCGAGCACCCCATGCAGGAGGAAGTGGAGATGGTGATGAGGGGCGACATGATGATGAGGGGCCTCATGCTGATTTTGGGTCTCATGCTGGTCATGAGGATTTAGGGCATGACGATGATGATGATCAGGGGCAAAATGTGGGTGGAGGGCCTCGTGAGGGAGGACATGAGGAGCCACAGGACTCCAGAGGATCTCGTAGGCGCAGTCGTTCGACCCGACATGCTTCTTCATCGAGTGGGTCCTCTGGTGATTCTAGGAGATTTCGTGGATCACGGAGATTGATTGCGCTGATCCGAGATACAGTATCTGCTGCTGTTACTGCTGCGGTGAATGCTGCAGTGCCCGCTGCGGTTGATCGTGCATTCCGTACCTATGGTTGTAGACGAGATGATGTTGGCGAGTCTAGCCAGAGTAGGAGCCGGAGACGTGAGATGGAGAGGGTGCCAGATCAGGTTCCGGAGCAGGACCAGGATCAGGATCAGGATCAGCCGCCAGTGCGTGAGCACCGCAGGCATAGTTCAGTAGAGACTGGTCGGCGTAGCAGGTCCAGTTCGGCTGGTCATGAGCGTCGCAGACATAGTTCGGCACAGCCACTTGATATACCCTCTCCGAGCGCTTTTGGGATACCCGGGACTACAGCCACTCCGAGTCAGGCTGTTATACCCAGGACTTCAGCCACCCCGAGCCATGTTGATATACCCGGCAGTTCAACCACTCCAGGACATTTTGTTGTATCAGAGTTTGTATCCAGCCCCGCCAGCACTTATAATAGAGAGCTAGCATTGCTCGTCAGGGACGATGATGTTCTTGCGGTATGTTCTTATAAGTTATTTATTTATTAGTAATTGATGACATTAACTTTATAAAATGTTGTGTAGGTTGGAGATGGTCGTCCGTGGAGAATCACCACAGCTGATTATTGCAGATATCATGATTGGTTACAATCTGGACATGAATCTCGGCAGTTTAACCCCGATGGTCACGAATACGGGTTGCCGAAAGTGTGGTTCACCCATATTGAAGACATCAATGGACGACTTGATGATACCGTGATTGAGTGGTATACACAGATAAGGCAGAAGACTGCACCACCAAGAATACGTATTGTCAGGCCTCAATTCTATGTAAGTCAATTTGATTCTTTTATTTATTTGTCTTCTTTTAGGGTATTTTGGGTACTAATTGTACTTTGTTGTGTTTGTTTTTTAAGGACTTAATGAAAACTGTCAAGAGAGACGAATTTCCTGCAAGCCTCCAGAAATTTATTCGAGGGAACGACGCATCGACATCGAAGGATTGGTTTGGAGCAGATACGGTAAGTATTATCTTCATTTATATTTTATTTATGATTAATGAAAATGTAGTAATTATTGTGATAATATTTATGATTATTTTAATTTTGCAGATTATTGTACCGTGCAAGGTTGGCATGAAATGGTACATTGTTGTCTTTCGTATTACCAGTTGGAATGTTGAAGTGTACGATGCATACGCGCATCAGGCAGAATTGCATCAATTGCAGAAGCTGCTGAGTGAGATAAGAAAAATGACTGATCATTTTCACTGGTATCTTAAGAGACTTGGCTATTGGGATCAGAACACATTGAGATTACGTGAGCCCACTGCAGGGAAGATGGCCGTGACACATGTTTATAAATTCGAGAGCAATGTTCGTCGCCTTCATGATCTGTTTGCTTGTGTGCACATCGATGAGGTAGCATTTGGGGTACCAAGCATTGCTTGGATGCAAGATGTTACGAATTACCCTAGATATAGGAAATTTCTAGCTATTATGTTTTTCCTAAACACTGTTTGATTTTGATTGTTTTGGACATGTTTCTATTTTTATTTGTACTTCTTTATATTATATTTAGGACTTGGGTTTATTCGTCGACAAACACTTAATTTTATTCATTACAGCAAACGAGATGATGTTATTCATTACAAACAAAGTCGAAACTCAACTAATTGTTCGTAGTTCGATCTGGACATGTGCGCTTAGTGTGTGTTTCTGATCTGCATATACTGCATTCTTTCTTTGCGCGTTGCCTACTACTTGAAGATTGACCAATATCGGCACCCGATGGGCGTCTACGAGATCTAGGTCGTCCAGCTTGACGAGATATAATTGGAGGCAGGACACACAACGAACTTGCTTCGGCAGAAACATCCCATTCGTCTTGCGGTGGCAGTGACTGCACGACTCCACCGTATATTTCTCGCCAAGTTGATGTCTTATAGTAATGACTTACATAGTCGTACGGGTTCAACACAACATGACTGTCACAATTATGATTAAGTTAATAATATATTATAAAATGAAAATTAACTTAAATACGTTTACCTAATTGCCGCAACGGCATGCGAGCACGGGATGAGGTCCAGTTGCAACTCACGACAATCGCATGTGGATAACTCCAGATCAACCCTCCAAGTTCTTTCTCCTTCATTCACCTTCATTTTCATTGCTGATATGGGTACAACTGAATATATATGCGAGAGTTCTACTAACGGTGTTAATTTTGCAACAGCCTCCTCCGTCAAGATATCCTCGCGCGCAGATGCCTTAGCTCTTTTTTCATCAAACCATTTTTCAAGAATACCTCTGTAGGTGTCAATAATAGAGCAGATTGGCAATCGTCGGGCATCCAGTAAGCGAGCATTGAAAACCTCAGCTGCATTTGATGTCAAGAAACTATATCAACGTACAAGACATTGCGACCTAGCCCATCGATCTGGTCCTACCTCCAATAGTTTCTGAAAGGCTGCTGGTTTCTTCTGATTGATTCTATCCATCGCTTGTTGATATGTTGCCGATCGGTAAGTGTAAGCAGCACGTTGGTACAGCGCAGCAATGTCCTTACCGTACCCTGTCATTTTATTTAGAAGATGGTAAAAACATAAGCCGTGTGGCACACCAGGATACACTTCACTGATCGCATTGGAGATGCTAATGTGTTGGTCGGATACAATCAGCATTTGATCTGTGCATCCAAAAGAAATCCGTAATCGAGACATGAACCACTTCCAACACTCATCATTCTCGATGCTGCCGACACCGATAGCAAGTGGAAATACATGTTCGTTACCATCTTTTGTGACAGCAACAAATAAGACGCCTTTGTTTCTACCCTTCAAATGAGTGGCGTCAACAACGATAACCGGTCTTAATAACCCGTTCTGAAATGCCGTCCGTGAAACACCTAGAGCAACAAAACAATGACGAAATCTTCCATCGGAATCAATCTCCAAATCTGTTAAAGTACCTGGATTGTATTGTCTTAACACCTCCAGATATTTGGGCAGGATAGAAAAAGAATCTTCTATACCACCATAGATCATCGAAATTGCTGCATTTCGAGCTTTTAGTGCAACGCCATAGCTAGTACGGATCCCAAATGATGCCTGCAACTTCGTCATAATTTCACGGGGTTTTATAATTGATCCTTGCCGACGCATCTTTCGTGCAAAATACGCGGCAACAGCTTTGGAACGGACATTCCGGGATCCTATGCCTGCAAGATTGTTAACGCAATCATGATTACGATGGAACTTGCGTATGATCCAGCAACTACCTCTGCATGATGCCCGTATGAAGAACGAACAAGAGGCACTTCGTTTGCAAGTGTACTCAACGCGAGTACTAGATGAGCGCACCACTTTAAATTCAACACGTTGCTCCATATGCAATAGAGATACGGCAATTAGAAGATCGTCCTTCGTATAGAAGATAGAGCCCAATGAAAGTTCTCGATCTAGTATGGCTGCAACATCTCGTACCACTGGTGACTGTGATGAATCCAACGATATAATTGGAACTAGCCAATTATTTAGATCGCCTTCAACGTGACATGAATCCGGGAGAGGATGGGTTGGCATAAGATTGGATATAAACGCACTCATTCCACCAACTGATCGGATCCATGCAGAAAACTCAGCCACTGTAAAATTCTTTAATGCATCAGAATTGATGAAATCTTCATCATCACTAGACTCCTCCTCGGATTCCTCGTCCTCCTCTTCATCATTAGAGTCAACGATATGACCCTCACTTGTTGAGTGGTGACCTGTATTTTCATTCTCCTCCTCCTCCTCCTCCTCGTATGGATGCTCATATTCTTCATGGGGAGGCTCATCGTTTAAATTGGGTATTTGGGAGCTCCGACTACCACCTTCTGAAGACGTACCAAAAATCAATGAGTCCCCAAATCTTTGTAGATCTTCCAGACCTGGACTAAAATGCTGGTAAATTGGTAGACTGCTTGATGATAAGAACGGCCTGTATGAGGATGGCTCCCGATGTGAAGTCCCAACACCGGTACTCGCCGTATAATTCATAACAATATAAACATGCGGCTCCGAATAAAGAGCAATCAATCGTTGAAGCTCTAGATCCGTCACCAACAACGATTTTATAAATCTGCCACTTCGGGATTGGGCAGTGTAATAAATATTATACTCACCGAGTATGGCTTCCGCATCAAAAATAAGTTGAATGTTGCTTCTTAATGCGGCTATGGAAATGTTGGCGACTGGTATATAAACCAGTCGTTCTTGTCCGCCAATGTAGTTGCACGAGTCATCCCATTGCCCATTGTAGTGAAGAATTACGCTGCACCAATTCTCCATTTTGAGAAACAAAATAATTTATTTTGATGAAGATAGACGGAGACTGAAAGTGAAAGTGAAACAAAAGATGTAGTGCGAAGAAATGTTTATGCCACCACAAACTTCACTTCAATTATATAAGTTATAAAGAGTGTCGGCAAATAGTTGAAGGAAATATAATTGATCAAATAAAAAAAATTGAATTGATTTAAATTTTCAACAATATCATGTACGATTCATTACTCTTCACATAATATTTCCAACAACCTATATCATAGGTATGCAGTGTGCATGGACTCATCATATCAATATGTTTGAACACTTTATTGCACTACTATGCAATAGCAAAATAAGTAAAATATTCTCGTGCAAAATCAACTCAAAAGTATACAAAATATATTTTTATAAATTAAATAGGAAGAATTAGATTTTTAAAATTTAAATATATATTTAAAAAATGAAAAAAAAAAATTTAATTGAGTGAGACCGGGTCGCCACCGATCCCACTCGGTGGCACTCGGGTCTCACTCGGTGGGACCCACAAAATATATAAATAAAAAAATAAATTGAGTGCGACCGAGTCGCAACCGTTCCCACTCGGTCGCACTCGGTTCGCACTCATGTGGACCCCACAGTTAACATTTTAATCGAATTTTGCTCTAAAAAAAAAGACGAGTGAGACTTGGCTATTCCATTTTAATTTTTAAAAAACCTGATAGCTACCCTAATTATTTCTTTTCGTGGGTAAATAAATAGATTTTGGTTCAAAAATCTATAAAATTAGTTAACAACAAATTTTAACTAAAAGATTAGACATATAAGTAAGAATAATTGCAATCAAATGATTTGTAAACTAATTCCAAGGCTAAAAATTGTACTTTTGGCTAAAATTGCAATGAGTTAATAAAAGTGGCTAAAATTGATATGTGTTATAAGAAAATGGCTATTTCAGATAATTTAGACTTATATTTACATATCCATATAGGCTTTAGTTTCATCTCTCTAATTTCAAGAATTCCATGAACTACTCTCAAGTCTCAACCCTTGGTGGTCCAATTTAGGTTTATAATTTCATTTTTGAACATCATGAGTTTGAATTCATCAATATTATATATTTTTAAGTTGAATCAGCTATATAAGATCTTAGCTGTACTTTAACGTTTAGTACATGCCTAATAATGATAAATAGAAAAATGAAATGTTCGGATCAAAATAGAATCATCCTTGCCCACACACAAAAATTTATGTATATACTACTACTTTGATAAAAACCAATATCTATCTTAAATTAATTCTAGTCATATTTGGTATGTATGTTGGATTCATTTTTTATTATAATTTAAATCCTCCCTATATATACATGGATAAAAATTTCTAGAAATTCAAAGTTGGAGGATTCTAATAAGAATAGGCTTCTAATAATCCTTAAGAGGGTTTCAAGAAATATATCCATTTACACTATATATATATAGCTCATCAACCTTGTTTAAAAAGACTAATAATTAGGAAATAGTTCTTCTTTAAAATACAGTGAGCATAAATAATTTAATTTTAATTTTGCCAAACACAATATAGATTTTGAATAAATTTTGTTCAATTTGTCGCCAAAAGTTAATCCAAATTCCAAATATCCAAGAAGATATTGGATGAAGTGGAATGACTTTGGATAAGTTAATGCATGGGACAACATTATGATTAAGGTCTTTAGGGGTTAGAATGCATGCATGAATCACAAAATGGGAACAATCATTACATTGTAATTATATTAATTAATTTAATTTAATTAGGCTAATATGCTTTCAATTATATGTTGGATGATGCACATTATCTAATACATACTTGCAGCTGTGTACTATACTAATTTAGTGCAAGACTTCATTATACTCTGATACTTCTAATTTGTGGTATCTTTTAAAGAAAACATTATAGGATCAATTTTTATTTTTGTTTTTTATCCCCATATAAACTAAGTATGTACCCTAAACAATATCGCAAAGTGAGACTCTGTGTATATAAATGTAACGCTCCCAACTGGTCTTCCCGAACTTTGGGGCACGTCACAGTGGTTGTAGGGTGCTTTGAAAATATTTTTCGAAAATAGCGGAAGACTTTAGTAAAATAACATGGATATAGATTTCAAAACACTCATTCAAATCAGTTTCACCAAAAGATGCAACGATGTAAAGTATATTGTGCAACAACATAAGTAAAACAGTTGTGAGTACGTTTCTCAAACTTTTACAAAACCACAAGGGAAGGAAAGGTAAACAGAGGTGCAGTGCAGTGGAGTGTTACGTGATGGAGATATGCATATGAAAATACGAATCTCAGGATCTGTTCTTGTTCTCAGGATTACTCGTCTTCACACCGCCACAGTTCCAAATTGAGCTGAGGGGCATTGTCGCGCATAATGCCCAGCTCCTCCACAGTTGAAACATAGGTTTTCTGAAATATGACATTTTCAGAAATACTTCTTTCCACACTTATTACATTGTGGGGATACCATGCCTAGTTGATTTGGAGCTGTCGACGCTTCGTACCTTTTATATTGCTGATCGAAGTTACGCCTCTGATTGTTTTGATAGTTCCCTTGGTCCTGTCGTTTATGACTCCCTGACCCCTCATACTGGGGTTGCGAATTTTCCTCCCACTTTCTTTTTGGTGCCAAGGAAGATGAGTGGGGCTCTTAAGCACCCCAAGACGGTAACTTCTTCCTGTTCATCGATGCTTCCACGTCTAGAGCCTTCCTCGGCATCTCTTGATAGTCTAGCTCAGTGAATGTAGACAAGTGGGTTTGGATTTCTTCCTCAACCCATCGCAAAATTTCTCCGCCAATTTCTCAGGTGTAGCTGCTAGATGTGGTGCATGTCGCAGTAATTCACAAAACTTTGAATCATATCCTTCTACGGTCATCTACCTTGTTCGAGCAAGAAAAACTCGACTTCTCTATCCTTGCGGTATTGCTTGGGCACGAACTTCTTGAAAAGTGTCGCTTTAAAGCTTTCCCAATCAAGTTGTTAACGAGCCACTGGTGCCAAAGACTTCACATGTGTCTCCCACCAACGGTCAGCTTTACCCGTCAACTAGTAGGTCATGCAATTAACTTTTTCTGACTCCGAACACTGCATGTGTCAAAAAATCTTCTCTAGCGTGTGGACCCAATCTTCTGTCTTATTGGGACCTCCTGTCCCATCAAAGGTTGAGGTTGTTGCTTGCGAAAAGTCTCAACTAATCGAAATGCGGTAATAGGTTGCATGCGCTCTGGCTGAGCTTGATTACTGTTAGAATATTAATAGTATGTTTGTAAATATGGCTAGAATTGATATTGATTTATTTTAGTTCACTAGAATAGATTTGTCTTCTTGTATATACAGGTGTAATGCATTGATCAATAATATATGAAAAATCTCATCCATTACTTCTCTAACATGGTATCAGAGCCAATTTCGATCTGGGAAAATTAATTTCGAAAAATAGGGTTTATTGAAAATTTGGGAATTAGGGTTTGGGCAACATATAACATTGAATCTGTTATAGCTGCCCATTTTGTATTTCTCGGGAACCGACCACCACCGCCAGCACAGAGAGGAGTGTCGGCACCTCAGCAACCGGGGATCGAAGACCAACAGCCAGAATTTGCACATGTGAACTACACGCGCCGACGGACTTTTTGCAGCCAGAATCACAAAGCGGCGCATGCGAGCGCGTCGTACGTCGGGATTTGCTCCGGTGACATCTACAGCCTCGCCGGATCTGTCTCTGCTCATCTGTGAACCTGATTGTATCATTGTAGATAGTGTGTGACTTCGTTTTGAGGTACCATCTAGTATTGTGTTTGAAAGTTGATTTGAATTGGGACTCTTCTAGAATGTTGTTCATAATGTCTGTAAACGAAAAGAAGATGTGTTGGTCCCAGATCAGAGTACGTGTAATATGCAGCGGAAGTATTAAATGAGAAAACTCGCACTGTAACTTAGACAGTTCAGCTAATTATTGACACAGTTTTTACTTAGTTGTTTTTTAGCAATACTATTCACGTTAGCCAGCAGTTTGTTTTAACAGTTATGCAGTTGTGAGTAGTTAACAGTTTATGCACTTCAACACTTACGAGATAAGTGTTGAAGATTCCAAGATATGCTAGAAAACTGTAAAGTGCGTAAGAAAATAAAATTGTAAACGACACAGGATATTTATAGTGGTTCGGAGCCTTAAGTCCTAAGTAATGAAAATACACTCCTCACGATCTATAGCCAGTTGTTGTAGAGGCCTCCGTCCACAGCACAAAGGATCACTTGCCCATGAAGTTGTACTTCACTCCTTCTTCAGTCCATCGAAGGCTCTGCATCTTCTCTGTGGACCGGCTCGAAGCTGGACTAAGGACAAACCTCCCTTTTCCTTCTTCGGTAGGTTGGATGGTTGAGTTCTTCCCAGAACTTTCGCAGTTTGGCAGTTGCCAATGATAACCTACTCTCCCTTTGTAAGAGCAGGCTGCTATGTTCTTATTCGTAGAATAAGAACACCAAAGAGGTAGATTAAGTCGGCTGACTTAATCCTCGTGTTCCCAGGATAACACGGTAAATCTCCAAAGATTCTATAGGCACTGAATGCTTCGTGTTCAATAAATGAACCACGATATAAATGTCTTCTCTCTAAAGAGTGTTTAATGCTTTGAGCTTTAACTTCTATGGAGAGGCTTGTGTGTCGGAGAATGCGAGATAGTTAAGAGGTTTAGCACTTGATTTTGGCAAAGGTTTTTATGTCTCTGTAGTTCCTGCTATTTATAGGTGGAGACCCAGAAAATAGTCGGTAGAGACATAGAAAAGAATGTCCAATCATCGTCCATTCTTCTCTGTACAAGGTCGTTTTCTCCTCTGATATCTCTGCTGCGTTGACCTACTTTTTAGAGCAGCTTGTACTTGATGTGTCAGACGTTCAAACGACGTGGTACACCAGTCGCAACTGAGTAGTATCTGTCTTTTCTTATTGACTTCCTCAACGGTCTTCTGCGACTGCTCGACACTAGCCTCGTACGCATTCTTGGAAGCAAAATTGTCTTGACTTGAAAACTGTGAGCGCCTCTCAATCAGTTTTCTTTGAGTGTCCAGACATTGGCAGGGAAGAAACTGTCTGCGCAGTTTTCGTGACTTTGATCTGCTCTGCTTGTCTTCGCCTTGTATGCTCGACAGTTATTTCGTCAGAATGGTGTCTTCTTCAAAATTGTTCCATAGTTTTGATGATATCTTCCTTCCTAGACTATTACAACTCGATCATCCTATACAAGGATTACATGAGGTAATACTCTAAAACCTAGACTTTGGTATATAGTTTTGACACATCAAAACATCAAGTTAAGGTGGAATTACAACAGTAATACCTAACAAAATGGTTGATGTTGTGCCTGTTATGACGAAAATAACGGAACATAAACTTAGTTCTACAAATTATTTGGATTGGCGTCAAACCATTGATCCTTATTTGTTTAGTGTATCATATGGATGACCATATGACTAATGATCCACCATCTGATGACACCAAAATCAATTGGCTTCGTGCGGATGCTAGATTGTTTTTGCAGATCTGTGATTCTATTAGTAGCGAAGTAGTTGGAATGGTTACCATTGTCAGACGGTAAAATCTCTTTTGTCCTGTTTGGAGTTTTTGTATTCGGGAAAAGGGAATATTTCTCGAATGTATAATATTTGTCAGGCCTTTTATAAGTCGGAGAAAGTAGACAAGTCACTTACAGATTACTTTATGGAATTTATGAGAACTTATGAAGAACTAAATGTACTGCTTCCATTTAGCCCTGATATCAAAGTTCAACAAGCTCAACGTGAGAAAATGGTTGTGACGAGTTTTTTAGCCGATCTTCGATATGATTTTGAGATTGGTAAGTCTCAAATACTTTCTGATAGCCAGATCTCATCCTTGGATGAAGCCTTCAGTCGGCTTCTTCGCACTGAGATTGTGCACATGTTTATCAGTCTGGAAGGCCGCAACAAAGGAATGACCGAAATAAGGGAACTCAGCCACATTGGACAACAAATGTGGAGTGTCATTATTGTCATGAGATTGGTCATACCAAAAGATATTGTCAGAAACTTCGGTACAATAGCAACAGAAGAAATACCCCTCATGGGCTGCTCATGTAGCTGAAAGTGGTTCTGGCAATTCTAGTGATTCTGTTATTATCTCTGCAAGTGAGTATGCCATGCTAATGCAACAATCGACTCAATCTAGCTCTATTACTGCTATTGTCGAGTCAAGTGACCCTAATGCATGCCTTGTATCCTCCTCTTCCAAATAGGTCATCGATTCTGGTGCTACGGATCATATGACAGGTAACTCAAATATGTTCACTACTTTTGATCCTCATTTTCATGCTCTTCCTATTACTCTTGCCGATGGTTCTTAGTCTCGTGTCATTGGTTTGGGAACTGTCAAGTCCACTTCTTCCCTCTCTTTGTCCTCTGTTCTCAGTCTTCCAGAACTTACTTTTAATTTGATTTCTGTCAGTAAACTTACTAAAAATCTCAACTGTTGTGCCTCTTTTTTCCCTAATTATTGCTTGTTTCAGGATCTTACGATGAAGCATATTATTGGTAAGGACATAAATCAGGTGGCCCATACATTCTTGACACACAACATCCCACATATGTTGCATGTACCGGAATTGTCACTCCCATGGAAGCACATAATAGATTGGGCCATCCCTCTCTTTCACTTTTGAAGAACATGTGTCCTCAGTTCTCCCAGTTGTCGTCCTTAGATTGTGAGTCTTGTCATTTTTCTAAACACCATTGTATTAGTTTTAGTCCTCGTGTCAATAAGAGAGCAAGTGCGCCATTTGAGTTAGTCCATTCTGATGTATGGGGTCTGTGTCCTATTACATCTAAACCTGGGTTTTGTTATTTTGTTACATTTGTTGATGATTATTCTCGTATGACTTGGCTTTATTTAATGAAGACTCGTTATGAATTGTTTACACATTTTTTTGCCTTTTGTGCTGAGATTAAAACACATTTTAATGTGTCTGTGAAAATTTTACGTAGCGATAATGCTAAGGAATACCTCTCAGACACATTTTGTAATTATATTATGCACAATGGTGTTCTTCATCCAACTTCTTGTGTTGACACACCATCTCAAAACGGTGTTTCCGAACGAAAGAATCGTCATCTTCTTGAGACTGCTAGCCTTGTTATTTACTATGCAAGTTCCTAAACATTTTTGGGCTGATGTTGCTTCCACTGCATGTTATCTTATCAATCGCATGCCATCATTTGTTCTTCGTGTGGTGTCTCATTTCAATGTTTTGTTTCCCTCTCAACCTTTGTTTCTGATTGCACCTAAAGTATTTGGGTGTACTTGCTTTGTTCGGGATGTTCATCCTCAGGTTACTAAACTAGATCCCAAATCTTTAAATTGCATATTTCTGGGTTATTCTAGGCTACAAAAGGGGTATCGATGTTATAGAATCCAGATAGGTATCTTGTGTCTGCTGATGTTACCTTCTCTGAAACTACCGCCTACTCTCCGGTCTCCACTCCTCCTTCCACGGAGGCTCCTCCCACTGAGGGGGAGGATATAGATTTTCTCGTATACACTACCTCGGCTCCAGCTATTCCTTCTGTTCCTAGTCGGCCTCCCATCACACAAACTTACTCTCGCCGACTGCCCCCTGCTCCGATTGCTTTTGATGTGGTGCTTGATACCACTGATTCATGTCATGAAAAGCCAATAGCTTCTATGTCAGATCCTATCTCAAGTGAGGATCTCCATATAGCCCTCCGAAAAGGTAAATGTTCTTGTACCTTCCCCATTTCTTCTTTTGTTTCCTATGATCATTTGTCTACCACTACTCTTGTCTTCGTCACTTCTCTTTCTTTTGTTTCTATTCTTAAATTTGTTGTTGAAATTTGGACTCACTCTGGTTAGCGTGCTGCTATGATTGAGGAGATGAATGCATTATATGCTAATGGTACTTGAGCTTTGGTAGACCTTCCACCGGGTAAAAAGCCTATTGGGTGTAAGTGGGTGTGTGTATTAAGGTCAATCCAGATGGCAGCATTGCTCGTTTGAAGGCTCATTTGGTTGCAAAGGGTTATGCCCAAACTTATGGTGCAGATTATTTTGATACTTTTTCTCCGGTTGCCAAACTAACTTCTGTCAGACTTCTGATTTCCATGGCAGCCTCTCATCATTGGCCTCTTCACCAATTGGATATTAAAAATGTCTTTTTACATGGTGACCTTCACGAGGATGTCTAAATGGAGCAACCACCTTGCTTTGTTGCTCATGGGGAGTCTAAGCAGGTTTATTTTTTTAAGAAATCTTTGTACGGCTTGAAGCAAAGTCCTTGTGCATGGTTTGGTACATTTACTCAGGGAGTTGAGAAGTTTGGTATGAAGATGAGTAAATCTGATCACTCGATTTTCTACAAACGGTCTGAACATGGCATTATTTTATCAGTTTTCTATGTGGATGAATTGTTATTACTAGTTGTGACAGTGCATGAGTTATGTCTCTCAAGCAATTCCTACACACTCAATTTGAAACCAAAGATTTGAGGGTGTTAAAGTACTTCCTTGGTGTTGAGGTTATCCGGAGCAAGAAAGGAATATTTCATCGCATAGAAAATATGTTCTTGACTTATTATCTGAAACTGGAAAATTAGGGGCTAAACCATGCAGTACTCCAATGGTTCCCAACTCACAACTTACAAAAGATGGTGAGTTGTTTGATGATCCTCAGAGGTATAGAAGAGTAGTTGGACAACTTAACTAACTTAGGGTACCTCGCCGTGATATTGTCTTTCCAGATAGTGTGGTAAGTCAATACAAGTTTTCACCTACTTTTGACCATTGGAGGGCAGTTGAACAACGTGGAATTGTTTATGCTGATCATGGTCATAATAGAATTGAGGCCTTCACAGATGTTGATTGGGCAGGATCTAAAGAAGATCATAGATTGATTAAAGGGTATTGTGTTTTTGTTGGAGGCAATATGGTTTCATGGACAAGCAATAAACAACAAGTTGTTTCGCGATCAAGTGTTGAGTCTGAGTACAGAGTTATGGCTAAAGTTGCATGTGAGATATTGTGGATAAAAGAGTTCCTCTATGAAATGGGATTGAAGGTTTCAATGCTAGCTAAGTTGTGATGTGATAATCAAGTCGCATTACATATTGCTTCTAATCTTGTTTTTCATTAAAGGACTAAGCATATTAAAATTGATTGTCACTTTGTCTGTGAGAAGATTCAGAAGGGTCTCATATGTACAGGATATATGAGGACAGAAGACCAACTTGGAGATATATTTACTAAAGCCTTGAATGGTGCCCGAGTTGCTTATCTTTCTAACAAGTTGGGCATGATTAGCATTTATGCTCCAACTTGAGGGAGAGTGTTAGAATATTAATAGTATGTTTGTAAATATGGCTAGAATTGATATTGATTGATTTTAGTTCCCTAGAATAGATTTGCCTTCTTGTATATAGAAGTGTAATACCTTGATCAATAATATATGAAAAAATTCCATCAATTACTTACATTACTTCTCTAACAATTACCGGGTCTATGGACTGAGATGCTATCCTCTTCAGACAGAATCTCTTACTTTGGGATAGCTTCAAAAATAGGGACCTCCTCCAGTATAGGAGCTTCATTGATATTTTGCGGATTGGCCCTACCTTGGCCTCGTCCTCTTCCACGGCCTCTTCCTCTTCACACAACTTCTAGGTTTGCAGACATACTGCAACGTCATAATTGGTTAGCAACAAAATCAATAAATTTATCGAAAATCGGGTCCCTAAATCAATCACCAATATCAACCATCAATCACAAAACAACCACAACCTCAACAGTCATACAAAAATAAACAAAGCAATGATCATACCATAATCACACACATATAAAGTATCGATATACACAACAGGTGACTGGCCCGCAAGAGTCTCTGTGTCGTCTCTAACGATCTCCGACACAAATGACTCATCTAAAGATCCATCACCCTGCGATGAAAACCACTAGGATCATCGCTACGGCACTGGACCAGGGAAAAACATTTAAAGTAAAGTGTGTTAATTCCCTATCCACAGGCGGGTCGCTAACTAATCTCCTAACAAACATCCATACAACTAAAAGTAACAGGAGTAGCAGTATCCATATCTCAGATATATACAAACAATAAAAACATCAACATCACTCAACATCAGTAGGATCCCTCACACGGATCCTCCTCTTTCTCCTCCTTCACAGGAAGGCTGAGCTGTCCCAAAGCCGCTTCAATCATCATCTGAATCACTAGCAACGTAGATAGGTACATAGGTTGTCCCATACCCACCGAAAGAGTCCTCAGTGTCAATCCTGATCTCAATAGGAGCTTGATAAGTCCCTCCAAGACCTGTCGAGTGTAGAGGAGTTGTCTGGCTCACCTCCTCTAAAGACTGCTACTGCATCGGTGCTGGCGGGGCAGGCGCTGGCACAATTTGATCAAGCAGTGGAGCGAAAAAGTTGAAAAACCCAGGAGTATCAAATGGATAGGGGAGAGGATCTGAACCTCCGCCCATTGGAACCTGTGGTGGCACATCTACCTGTGGTTGTGGTTAGGTGTGACAATTTTTTGACACGACACAATAACCCGACACGAATCTGCACGATAATAATGGGTTAGTGTTGAGCTTTAATGGGTTCGTGTCATTATCGTGTTGACCTAATAAGGACACGAAATTTTTGTATCGTGTTCGTGTTGTGTTCATGTCGTATTCGTGTCATTCGATAATGTATTGTGTTTTGTGTCGTGTTCATGTTATCCAATAATATATCGTGTTTCGTGTTGTATTCGTGTCGTGTTCATGTTCGTGTTACCCCCTAAGAAATTAATAAATAATATATTTTATTTTTTATTATTATTACTGCTATTTTATCATTTATTAACCAAATTTAACACTTTTCACATGTCAATATCGTGTTCATATCGTGTCTGTGTCAATATCATGATATCGTGTTCGTGTTAATATCGTGTTATCATATTTGGTTCTTAACAGGTCAATGTTGTGTTATGTCGTGTCCGTGTTGTGTTCGTGTTTGAGGCTTAATGGGTCGTGTCGTGTTCGTGTCGAGCATATCCTTAACAGATCGTGTTCATGTTGGACCTTAATGGATCATGTCACTATCGTGTCGACACGATAATGACCCAACACGCAAAAATTGCTAGCCCTAGTTGTGGTGGAACTAGGATCTCCCATGGCGGTAAGTCTAGCATCATCGGTACTAGGATGCTCCGACGGGGACCTGCGGGTGGATTCCCCGACGTGATTGCCCTCTGGATAAGAGCCCCCATGAAAGGTCGGAAGCTCCCAACTCTCTCGTGTGTCTGAATCCCAAAGTGCTCCACCCTCTCCTACTCTGTTAGATAGGCCATCAGGGCTGAAGCCAACCCATCGTCGGGAAAATAAAGGTGGGCTCGGAACTGAGAAACCAAGGCATCTCGAGTACACTCCATCTGTCACACCAAGTAGACTATCAGTACTGAATAATAACAATGCAAGACCATGATGCATGTTCATTTATTCTAATATGTACAGACTCTGTGTCTCGGTGGCGCCACTGTCCTCCAATACACCATGTCGAGGGTAGGGGTGTAAATGAATCAAACTGTTCGTGAGTTACTCGAATCTCGACTCGATAAAAGCTTTGTTCGAGTTCGTTTAATAAAGTTTGTTTATTAAACAAACCAAATTTGAGCATCACGGTATTTGACTCGTGAGCTCGTGAGCAGGCTCGTTAGCTAAGATTAGTAAAAAATATAAAATAATTACTTTTATAAAAATAATATTTTACGATTTAAGAGTGTCAATAATGATAAATCTTTCTAATAATGAAAATTTTAAGAATTTGAGCATGAATATGATATTAATTTTTGAATAAATAACTTTTTTCTTCAAAATAATAATGAAAATTTAAAATATATTCTAAATTTAGAAAGTTTGTTTATGCTCGATAAAGTTCGTGAACATCAAAGTATTCGATAAAAAAGATCGAAGTTCGATTCGAAACTAAACGAGTCAAACTTGAGCACGACACTACTCGAATCGACTCAGTTCGATTACACCCCTAGTCGAGGGTCCTCTGGATCCTCGTGCTAACACACTGACTCAACTCGAGTCTGATTGTACCTGCCAAGCTCGCCGCGTGCTTCTTGCTCACACACCTCATTCACTTGCAGCTTCTGATCCAAGAGTCAACTAATATTGACTACTTTAACTTACCAGATTAATCGAGAAACTCTCAACTTCGAAATCTGATAGAAAACTCAAAGCTCTTGAATTCAACCAAAACTGTGGGTGTCGTTTCACGTCACCCCGGACAAAAACCAAACCAGAAGTTACCAAAAAGTTCACAATGGTACAGCTTTTTCAAAGCCAAAAGTTTAGTCAGTCATTTACTTGATCCATCCTAATCTAACCTCCAAGGTTAACATGCGGTCTCAAAATGGATTTTAATCAGCTCAACACACTATCTAACACATCTTTAAGCAATAAACACAGCAATTAACACTGCTTGCACAAATCTTTCAAAATCAACATTTTGAAATCATAATTCCACAAGGCCACCTTTTTGGTGCCAAAACAAAACAGGATTTATCAACATTAGTAACCTCATCAGGTTAAACAAAATATGGGCTAAGCCCAATTCTTCTGTTCAAAACAATTAAAATGAAAGCTAGTACTTCTCCTTCTCCCATACTCAGTAACTAGACATGCAATCATACCATGTTTTCCTTGAAAGGATTTTCAATCAACTTCCGTTCAAAATAAGCATCATTTTCTCAAAACAATTTATAGCCACAATCAAAATTGTTCTATCAGTTCGAAAATTCTTTTCAATCCCAAAATGTCTAAAGTGAGCACCGTCAATAAACAATTTACAAGCAAGTAATTCAAAACATTTATCAAAACGTACCTCTCATGTTGCGTAGGATGGACTGGGTGTAAAGCACGACAGCAATCACTACATAGTAGACTTCCGAAATAAGGAAAGTATTCATAATCAGAGATAAAGAAAAGGAATAGCCTTAAAGATGTGTTAGATTGTGTGTTGAGCTTATTAAAATCTGTTTTGAGACTATATGTTAACCTTGGAGGTTAGACTAGGATGGATCAGGTAAATGACTAACTAAACATTCAGTTTTGAAAAAGGTGTACTATTGTGAAATTTTTGGTGACTTCTGGTTTTGATTGATTTGATTCTGGTTTGGTTTTTGTTTGGGGTGACGTGAAACAACACCCATAGTTTTGGTTGAATTCAAGAGCTTTGAGTTTTTTTGTCTGATTTTGAAGTTGAGAGTTTCTCGACTAATATGGTAAGTTACAGTAGTTAGCATCAGTTGACTTGTGGAACAGAAGTTGCAAGTCAATGAGTTGTGTGTGCAAGAAGCACGTGGCGAGGCTGGCAGGTACAATCAGACTCGAGTTGAGTTAGTGTGTTAGCACGAGGATCCAGAGGACCCTCGACACGGTGTATTGAAGGACAGTGGCGCCACCGAGACACAGAGTTTGTACAGATTAGAATAAATGAACATGCATCATGGTCTTGCATTGTTATAATTTAGTACTGATAGTCTACTTGGTGTGACAGATGGAGTCTACTCGAGACGTCTTGGTTCGTCAATGCCGAGCACACCCTCGCTTTCCCAAGGACGGGTTAGCTTCAGCTCTGATGGCCTATCTGACAGAGTGGGAGAGAGTGGAACACTTTGGGATTTGGGATTATGAGGCGATGGAGAGGAAGATTGATCAGGTTCCTGACAAATGGACCGCCTAGCGAGCTAGCATTTTCACACAATTACTGCCGATCAGACACACGAGAGAGAGTTGGGAGCTTCCGACCTTTCTGGGGGCTCTTATCCAAGGGGCGATCACGCCGGAGCATCCAACCCCAGGTCCCCATAAGAGCATTCCAGTACCGATGATGCTAGACTTACCGCCTTGGGAGATCCTAGTTCCACCACAGCCACAGGTAGATGTGCCACCACAGGTTCCGAGGTTTGGATCCTCTCCCCTATCCATTTGATACTCCTTGGTTTTTTGACTTTTTCGCTCCACTGCCTGATTAGATCGTGCCAGCATCTTCCCCGCCAGCACCGATGCAACAGTAGTCTTTGGAGGAGGTGAGCCAAACAGCTCCTCTACACCCGACAGGTCTTGGAGGGACTTCTCAAGCTCCTATTAAGATCGGGAGTGACACTGGGGACTCTTTTGGTGGGTACGGGACAACCTATGTACCCATATACGTGGCTAGTTATTCGGATGATGATTGGAGCGGCTATTGGACAGCTCATGCTAGCATCCTTCCGGTGAAGGAGGAGAAAGAGGAGGATCCATCTGAGGGATCCTACTGATGTTGAGAGATGATGTTGTTGTTGTTTGTATATATCTGAGATACCGATATTGCTACTCCTGTTACTTTTGGTTGTATGGATGTATGTCAGGAGATTGGTTAGCGACCCGCCTGTGGATAAGGAACTAGCACACTTTTCTTTACGTGTTTTTCCCTAGTCCAGCGTCGTAGCGATGATCCTAGTGGTTGTCATCGCAGGTTGATGGATTTTTCGATGAGTTATTTGTGTCGGAGATCGTTAGGGACGACACAAAGACCCTTGTGGGCCAGTCACCTATTGTGTATATCGATTCACTATATACATATATACATATATATATATATATGTATATGTGTGTGTGTGTGATTATGTTATGATCGTTGTTGTTTTTTTTAATTTTTGTATGATTGGTGAGGTTGTGGTTGTTTTGTGATTGATGGTTGATATTGGTGATGGACGTAGGGATGTGTTGATTTTAGGGCAGATGTCGCCCGACTTTCACTAAATTTATTGATTTTGTTGCTAATCTATTATGACGTTGCAGTATGTCTGCAAACCTAGAAGTTGTGGGAAGAGGAAGAGGTTGTGGCAGAGGCCGCGGTCGTGGAAGAGGATGAGGTCGAGGTAGGGCCAATCCGCAAAATATCAATGAAGCTCTTATACTGGAGGAGGTCCCTATTTTTGAAGCTATCCCAGAGTATGAGATTCTGTCTGAAGAGGACAGCATCTCAGTCCATGAACCGGGTAATCAACCTCAACCGGGAGCACATGCAACCTACTACCGCATTCCGACTGGTTGAGACTTTTTGCAAGCAACAACCCCCAACCTTTGATGGGAGATTGGGTTCGCGTGCTAGAGAAGATTTTTCGACACATGCAGTGTTTGGAGTCAGAAAAAGTTAATTGCATGACCTACCAGTTGAAGGGTAAAGATGATCGTTGGTGGGAGACACATGTGAAGTTTCTGGCACCAGTGGCTCGCCAACAACTTGATTGGGAGAGCTTTCAAGAGGCACTATCCGAGAAGTTCGTGCCTAAGCAATACGGCAAGGATAGAGAAGTCGAGTTTTTCTTGCTCAAATCAGGTAAGATGACCGTAGAAAAATATGATTCAAAGTTTTGTGAATTACTGCGACATGCACCACATCAAGCAGATACACCTAAGAAACTGGCGGAGAAATTCTGCGATAGGTTGAGGGAAGAAATCCGAATCCACTTGTCTACATTCACTGAGCTAGACTATCAAGAATTGCTGAGAAAGACTCTAGACGTGAAAGTATCGATGAACAGGAAAAAGTTATCGTATTGGGGTGCTCAAGAGCCCCACTCATCTTCCTCGGCACCAAAAAGAAAGTGGAAGAAAAATTCGCAACCCCAGTATCAGGGACCAAGGAGTCAAAAACGACAGGCTCAAGGGAACTACCAAAACCATCATAGGCGTAACTTCGATCGGCAATATAAAAGGTATGAAGCATCGGTAGCTCCTAATCAACGAGGCATGGTATCCCCACAATGTAATAAAGAAGCATTTCGGAAAATGTCATATTTCAGAAAACATATGTTTCAACGTGGAGGAGCTGGGCATTATGCGCGAAAATGCCTCTCAGCTCAATTTGGAACTGTGGCGGTGTCAAGACGAGCAATCCTGAGAGCAATAATAGATCATGAGATATGTATCTTCATATGCATATCTCCATCGTGTAACACTCTGTTGCACTGCACCTCTGTTTACCTTTCCTTCCCTTGTGGTTTTGTAAAAGTTTGAGAAACGTACTCACAACTGTTTTACTTATGTTGTTGCACGATATACTTTACATCGTTGCATCTCTTGATGAAAACTGATTTGAATGAATGTTTTAAAATTTATATCCGCATTATTTGATTAAAGTCTCCCGCTATTTCCGAAAAATAGTTTCAAAGTACCCTACCACACTGTGACGCGCCCCAAAATTCGGGAAAACCAGTTAGGGGCGTTACACTAAAGTTATCCTTATAGATCATTCATCAAAATTAAATAGGTGAATTGTCGATTTAGAACTCAAAAGATAGTTTAATTATCGATTTAAAACCCGAAAGATAAATTCTCAATTCATGACCTAAATATCATACAATTCTTAATTCAGGAAGTCCTGGGTTGAGAATTTTATAATATTTGGGATCCTGAATCGCTAATTAAATTATCTTTCGGATTCTGAATCGAGAAGTTATAAAAGTATGAAAGCCCCTTTGGATCTTTTTTCTGGGCTTGTTTACAGCTTACTATCATTTGCACCAAACTAGCACGCATATGCTCTATTTCTAGCCACTTTACATTCAAGTATTTACGGTTTGTCCTTAATCCCGATATGTATTCACAAATCAGCAAAACTATACACTTCGCCCTATTTTATTAGTTAACCTTAAAACTTATCCCAACTTTTTTTTCATTTTTACTCGAATGTTTGATTCTGTAAATTAATAATACCCTCAATAAAAGTGATTAATGAGGTTAAAAATACGATGAGCCACACATTAGAAGTTTTATTTTTAAAAGAAAAAAAATTCAATTTAAGTTAACTCAGCAATTTAAAATGTCACGTATGACTCGGTATATTTTTAATTAGTTAAAAGAAGTAATATTGTGGTAAGATTTTATAAGATAAAAGGGGCCGGCAGCATCAGAGACAGAAGAGGAATTATGAGTCAGGTTGGTTGCCGCAAAATTTGGTGGTTATTGCAGGGAATATTAAAGGAGTGGATTATATGATCATGATGTGCAACAACAGATAAACATGATGAATTCAAAAATGCGATGAAGATTATAAGTTATGAAATTCTGTGATAAAATTAAAATTTAAAATTGGCCAATCTCAAAATGTAAGCCAATTCAGGAACACAAAATAGTTTGATTAAGTCCCTATCTACCTTTTGAAATGCACAATCCCAATCCATTATCTCATATAATCTGGGAAACCATTTCGTAGGGAAAAATAAAAACCACTCACCCGGTTGACATCTCTATGCAAAGGAATCCGTCCAGTCGAATATCACCGAGTCCATTGGATGACAGAAACCTCTGTAGACAGCGCAATTTAGCAGATCGAGCATCTTTTTGAGTTGATCATCTACGCTTCCGGTGTGGCTGCAACAGGACATTTTCCCAAAGTATTCCACAAAATATAATCTCCAGAAGTAACCTGTTGCATGAAAGACAATCACAAGGTGTCGTTGCTCAACATGGGTGATTGAACATTAAATCAAAACCAATAACCTATTACACGAATGACGAGGTAGATACCTGAGCTGAAACATCAACAGGTGCCTTGACTGCTGGAAATATGCTTACCTGCATACACCACTTGAGTGTAAACATCCAAGACTCTAAATTTAACAATAAAGCAATCATATTGAAGAGACTTACAGATTTAGGATCAATGGATATTCCTGAGAATGAAGGTCCTATCATCTTGAAAGAAACCTGCAAAGAGGAATCAATATTAATACTAACATAAAAAAGAAATAACCAAATAAATAAGTGAGTACAAACACAATATCACAGCTATTATTCAATAAGTCTTGCCATCTTTGTGGCTTATAACAAAAACATCTCAAAAATAGCAGAGATCTAATGATATCCTGCATCTCCAAGTTTCAGAATTTGAACATTTGAAGAAGCAATCTAGTAACTTCTAAATATCATAAAGAACAGAACAATATTATGAGTATACAAGAGTTATCTTCCTTCCTGACTTTTTATCTGGATGTCTACGAAATCAGATAAATATGCAAGCGAATCAACGAGGAAAACGCATACTTTCGCGTAATTGTATGCCTGCCAGCTAAATGGATCCTCGAGATCAGCTGCTGGAAGATCCTTATTCATTTTCTCCATTATGTAATCCTCAACATTAACCATGCCACCATTAGATTCTGATTCAAGATCACTGTCTTCATCAGCCATAAGTGCTGATCCAGATGTAGGCTTTCTTTGCGCTTGCAATGGAGCAAATCTAACGGTCCCAGGAAAGGTTGCCTCAATGCTTTTCCCAGAACCAATTCGAGTATTTACAATTATCTTCCACTCCACTGAGTGGTCGGTGCTTGAAACTGTTCCTATTGAAGGTGTCCCATCAAAAGAAATCACCCTTCTCCTTGGAAAAGGCATTGTTACTGTACAGAACTCTACTGTTAGAGGAATTTTGTAACCTTCCATGATGCTTAACTTAAACAAAAATGCCCCCTCATTCTCTGAGACCAATGATAGCTGGTAAAACCCTTTTATGGGAGGTCCAACAGAGCATAGTGCCTGATAATGCATCAAGACAAAATTCCCCAATGGTGGTGAAAAAGTAATAGCCTGTTTGTCACCACCATGCTCTGGAACTTGAGCACAAGGATGGAAGGTTAATGACTCAACTCGGGCACTATCTGACCACGTCAACGGTAAAGAAACATCAGGAAGACCCTCTAACTCTGCTCTACAGTTCACCTGACCAGAAATAGTTATGCTGTCAGGGATCTCATCCCGATCATACATTGCAGCATGGATTGTATCGTGGATCGTAAACAGAATACGCTGCTTCCCTTTGTAAAGATAAGGCTTCCATGCTGGTTGCTTTCTATCAGCAGGAGGCACATCTGCAGAGGAAAATCCCATGGTCTTGACGGCAAAAATATTTGAGTAGCTGAGATCAAGTGGAGTACCTACACCAAGTGATATGAAATGAAAAAATACCATAGATTGTTCATACTGTAAGACTGTAATGGAACATTAAATAAAGTACCACAATAAAGTTTACTAACCAAAGGGCATTGCACTGCTGATGAAAGACCTAAGGACGTCCTTATCCAAAGGCCTGGATCCCATCTTTGGAATATCAGCCAGAGCAGCCCCAGTTAAGGCTGTCCCAGAAATTGTGGAAGCTGCAACAGGTGCAGCTACAGGTTTTGCTCTAGCTGAAATACCGGAAATCCCCATGCTACCTGTGAGGGAATCTAGCAGTCCACCAACTGAGGGAGATGCAGCAACAACTACTTCTGGCTCAGTCGCTTCACCAACAACAATGTCCCCAATTGTTTGTGCCACACAAAATGCCCTATTTCAGCAAGTCCAAAGGCTGGCCAGCATTAGAATTGGAACAAATGACACCCTTCCATAAGGAGAAAGCTCACGTATAATTGAAGGGCTTTGTGCAATTATTTTGGATAGATGAAACCAGCAACGATCATAAATCATGCATTTGAGACCAAAGGTGTTGTAGCCTAATGGCACCCCTCAACCCCAAAGCGAGTGAGAGACCCGGGGTTGAACCCTCCCCGAACCCAATTTAATATTGTAACTCAATTTCAAAAAAATAAATAAATCATGCACTTGATATATATATATATAGGGAGGCGGTGAGAAAGGTCTTAACGTGAGAAAGTGAGAAAGATGCTTGATTGTGTTCATGAGGTTGCTTGATTGTATTCAGATCGTTGCTTGATTGCAACGTTGTTTGGTTGTGTTTTAGTTGTTGCTTGATTGTGTTTTAGTTGTTGTTTGTTTGAATATCAACCATTAATTTTTTTAGATCTAATAGACATGATTCATTCTTTTTTCTCATAGGAGGATTTTTTTTTTACATGATCTCTCCTATATATATATATATATATATATATATATAGTACAAAAAAAGAGCAACCAATAGGAGTCCCATCATAGTGTTGGAAAATCAAGAGAATGATCAGCAGTTCTCTTTCAACAACTTGATAACTTAAAAACAACATGACCCACATGTAGACAGGAAACCATTTAGACCAAATCAGAACTAGCCAGGCAACATATGTAAAAGCTGTGACATCGATCAAATTAAATGAATTCTTCAAGGAACAACGTCTCATCAAGAATGCAAAATCACAACTTACCATACCCTGTGATGGATGGAAGATCTCTAAGAAGACAAGAGAAGCTCTCATCTACTCCAATGGCACTCCCACAGTCTGATGTATTGCACAACCTTGAATAGGATTTCAAATGATGAGGTTCTACCAAAGGCAATATAAGGATAGAATATGGACCCTTTATATGCAGCACCAGGGGCCATAGGAGATTATACTCCCCTTTCTCTTCTTTGTTTATGCGCAAACTAATTACATGACGCGTAATTGGATCATCAACCCATGAATCTGATCCCTTAACAGACTGGCTCACACGTATGCCAAATCCTCGGGCTGAACCTTCCCTTCATTATTTCGAGAAAGAAATAGTAACAATCATCAGAATTGTGTTCAAATGAGACCAATCATAGGACTAATCATAAACTGCATATACTGTAAAATTAAGAGAAAGATTAAACAATAGCATGGTTAAATTCAGGTCTCCTTGACAGAAAATGTCAAAGAAGAGAACTAAAGAGTATTAACTTTAAGAATGAATCAAAATGATTAGAAAACCATCACCATAACTCTTAGTTTTTTTTATCATATACTTGTGAATGGTACATGTACACACTTCTATTAAGTTACTTTTTCTGTATTTTAAAGAAGTAATAAAATAGCTTTTATATAATATGGTACATTAGTCTCAACATTAGTGTCAATGATAGTTACTCGACTGCATACTACGTAAACTATGAAGAAACAACATTTAATTACAAATTCAATTAATAAGCTAAATAGTTACTTCCTATAGACTACTTAGATCATTACAACATTCAAACACTGTTATTTGGAAACTATGACATCAACCAAATATGTCAACGCATGTTTTTACAAACTTTATCAACTAAGTTTTCCTGCTTCGAAATATGACAACGGGGAATCGATAATCATCTTATGAAAAATGTTGACCGTAACCATAGAATCTATGTCCACGAGCAAGTGAATGGTATGTATCACTGCATCAGTGTTGTTACCCAGTAAGAAAAGGTAAGGTCACCAACCTACAAAGTGTTAATTATCCAGAACAGAAAAGCACAACATATTTGATCGAGAGTTCAGATTTACATATCTCTTTAACAAAATGCAGAAGTCGAGGTGAGGAAACACAAATTTCTCTAACGAAGAAAAACGCATCTAACCGAATGGTTCCAATAAAACAAGCAGGTCGAACTAACCGCTTTTTGCGGTCGGCGAAAGCGACACCCAAGTCCGAATCGGTTGGCAACATATGATACTTAAAATCATCGCCGCCTGCTTTCTCACAAGCCACGCGCCACCGCTTCTCCACCACAGGAAACTTCCTGGTGTGTACTCATTCACAAAATTATGAGTGTCTCATTCATCAATCGACTTGACAGTAGAAAGAAATTCAGATAGAAAAGATACCTAGAGAAAATAACAGAGTCCTGATTGTTGAGAATCCAGAGAGCCCTGATGTAGCAACCAGTCGACATTTTCCACGTTTCCGATTTTGGAATTTACAGCATTTCATACAAGTGAGGCGATGAGTGAGATTCGAAGAGAGAGAGTTGAAGTAATTCGAGGAGAGACGGCAATTTCTTTTGATTGAGATTTACCGACTTTTCTTTTATATAATAAAAAATTACTAGTA
This sequence comes from Plectranthus barbatus, assembly GCA_026898455.1. NCBI lineage: Eukaryota > Viridiplantae > Streptophyta > Magnoliopsida > Lamiales > Lamiaceae > Plectranthus > Plectranthus barbatus. The sequence goes on from JAPKLW010000357.1 coordinate 100,986, forward strand.
GATAAAACATACCCAATCTTAATTGTTCATAACTTACACGATCTCAAATCGATAAAAGTTCGTTTAAATTCATTTATTAAATTAAATAAATTTGAGCATTATAATGTTTGGTTCGTTAATTAAATTATTAAGGAATGTAAAATAATTAATTTTATAAAAGTAACATATTTATTAATCTTTCTAGTAATGAGAGAATTTTGAATTAGAGCATGAATATAATATTAATTTTAAAATAAAATAACTTTTTGCTTCAAATAATAATAAATATTTTAAACATATTTCAAATTTAAAAAATTCATTTACCTTCGACTAAGGACCAAGGCTCAATATAGTTTGTGAACTTCAAAGCATTTGATAAAAAAATTCAAAGCTTGACACGATATTAAATGAGTCAAAATCGAACACGATACTATTCGATTTAACTCAGTGCGATTACATTCCTAGTTATAAATTATAAGTGTTGCGGTTCGATTTGTACAAATACGGACTCCGAGAACCAAGTGATTGGTACCTATGAAGTCACAGGAAATACCCAAGCAATGTAAAACGAGAATCATGATAAATGACTAGTGGGATTATAAACAATGACAATATGTAATGAACAACACGAAATATGATAATAACAAGATATGCGAAACAAATAATAACAATACAGGAAAGTGTAGAGATCAGAATGCTTATTGGATTGATGGAATTGTTCGGGCCGAGCTACGACGAGTTGGTTACAGATAAATACAAACTTAAGAGCGCTTCGAGAAATACAGTAATTCCTCAAAGCTAGATGCCAGTTTTCGGCTTACAATGAGCCTTCTTATAGAGCCTAAAGAGAGCTAGGGTTTTTCTCGGAATGCATTGTTGGGTGGTTACAGACAGTTCGCCGAGTTTGTAGGGGTCGTTGCAACGTATATGCCTTTTGCTCCTTCTGAAACAACTGCATCCTTATACGGATCCCTCTTGACCGTTGAGCAGCTCAATCAAAGTGGTTCTTCGATGGTCGACTCGCTCCAAATGCGGCTTGCTCTCCGTTGAACTGCTTTCTTGCCTCGCGGCTTGCCATCCGACTGTCCCTTGGCTTGGGCCAGATCCTCTTCTATGGGCTTTGCGGCCTGTCGAACTTTTATCTTGGTGTAGTTATTTTGCAGCTCCAATAATAACGTATGTTGTTGCTTTCACTCTCATTAATAATTGCTCTCTCTCTCTTTGAATTAAGTCCGAATAAATGCGATTACTCAAAACTTGAAATCTGCTAACAAGCGCTCCAAAGTCTCAGTATTATTCAGGTACATAACATTCATTAGGTGTTAATTGGGTATTATTCAGGTACATAACATTTATTAGGTGTTAATTGGGTGTCGATTAGATTTAGTATCTGGATGGTTTATTAAGTATTTACTAGATTAATTTATTATTAATATTTTAATTATAGTTTTAATATAAATAAAAAATAAAATTATATAAATCTTTAGTTTTGATTTTAGAGTCCTGATTTTCACAACTTGTTTACTGCTTAGCCACTTTGTGGCGATAGGCAATTTCTATCACAAGTAACTTTATAATATTTCTAATAGAGTCAAGTATTTAAATTCACTCATTTTCAACCAGTGACATAATAATTATACTACGTTGTACAATAAAATATTTTATTATAATTGTTTTACTATTGATTTTTTTTTAATGTAAGTATGTTGATATTAAGTTTAAATATAATTCAAATTATGCATATTTTTTTAATCTGAGTACAAAATATTAATGTTTCAATTGAATAGTCAAACTATGAATTTTAGGACAAAAATTTTTTAGTTACGAAAAAATAACTAAATTCACCAAAACTTCATGTTATTGAATAAATTATCATGTGAATTTGCAAATGATGTTTGAAATTTCGGATTTTCATTTTTTTTTTTTATGTTTTTCACAAATGTTTTTAAAAGATTTTGACTATGTTTCTTTCTTTCTTTCTTCTCAAAGAATATTTTATTTAGAAATACGAGTGTCATTTTATCTAATGACATAAATTTCCTACAAATTAAGTGAACTTTCTATTAGAAAAAATGTAATCATATATTTCTATAATTTAGAATAGTTCATCTATTTAATTGAGAAGGATGATAATTTGTACAAAATAATTTGAACTATATTTGTATGTTTGGCCAAAAATTAATGAAATATGTTTGCGTTATCTGTATTTTGAATCAAGTTTTAAAAAAATAAAGATACATCAAAACAGAAAATAAGAGTTGGAAACTATACATATAACAGAAAATGCAATTATTGAAGTGATAACGAAAACACAAATTAAGAGTGTGTGAAAAATAGCAGCAAGCACTTCCATAATGGTGTATGTTGAAGTTACTAGAACTGAAATTGATTATCCCCTACTCAAGACACCACGACACAGTAATAAAAGCGTCTTACCTTGTTAGGGTTCAAAATTCTCCGAAAATATTTGAAGTGGAGTTGAAAGCTGCTTCAGTAACAAGCTCAAACATGTAGTTGAAGAAAATGCACATTACTTGAACCAATGCACACAAACTCAAACATGTATGATCCAAACATTCACCCAATAAAACAGTATGTGGAAAGGCAACTTTATTGAGGGCTCTACAAACATCAAACACAACAACTAGTTTTGTCATCAGTCCATTGTCTCTAACTTGAGTTTTGAGGATTTAAAGGTCGACGCAGAGGTAATTGATGATGGAGCCAGCTCGTCTTTTGCTCCTGGAACTAACCTTCCACTTCTCCACCAGTACCTTCTTTAATCTGGTACACGTAGCAACCATGGTCGCGACCCCAGCTTCACTGATTCCAGGGCAGTAAACCATGTGGCATGATTCCAGTTGCATGCATTTCCTTGAGAGGTAGCTGAGACTCGCGTCTGTTATTTGGCGACAATGTGATATCACCACATCCTTGAGTAAAGGACAGCCTTCACTCAACTCCATCATTGCATTGTCTCCTAGGTTCTGTCACATATGGCAATAAAGTGTAAATAGGTTGAGATGCAATGAGTAAATACTATCAAAAGGTGGGAACTTAGATAATATGGGAGAGAGAGGAAATCTAAGTATGGTGCATTTCTCCAGCGATACTATTCTCATTAGACATGAGCCAGAGTTCGAAGCCAAACCTGAAGAACGCTTACATCCAGAGAACTGAGTTGAGGGCTGCCTCTAGCAATAGCAATAATTCCGGCATCACCAATTTGGTGGCAGCCACTTACATTCAAATGAAGTAAAGAGCAGCCTTGACCTATTGAAATCAGTGCTTCATCCCCTATCCTGGTAAAAACACAGAAAACATATAAAATCTATTAAGATAGGGAAGGTCTCAGGTTAGGCACGCCTAAACAGTTTAGGCGGGTTTTATCCATTAACCCAAGCCAAACTCATCTAATATACCCTAATTGGGGATTAATAAACCCTATTTGGAATGGGTGAAACCATTTGGGTATGGATAAAATCCGCCTAAACCGTTTAGGCGTGCCTAACGCAAGTTTTTGCCATTAAGATAAGCTCAAAAGGTGCTCCAGGTAGTAAGAAAAACCAGAATTAAAAAATGAGTTCAGTGACAAAGCAAATTTTTACTGAATGCCAAATTAGTATTAATTGGACGTTATTTTATTTCCAGCAGGGAAAGCAGAAAGTGCACAAGTACGACTCATCAAAATTATCTAGGCAAATAAAGGATACATGCTAAAGCCGTTTTTGTTTCATAACAACAATCATTAATCTCCCATATTCATATGACCAACCTTCCGCTTTGATTTGGGGAAGTTATTAATGGCTCGAATAAGAGTTCGCAGCAATGAAGCTTAAAATTATCTGTGCTAGGAGGCCAGAACAAGGGATCTCTAGACAGAATACCACATCTAAGCAAGCCCATCACGTTGCATTTAAATAAATGGTAAAGAAAGAAAAACAGTGCAAGGGAATAAGCCGGTTTTGTAGGTAAACTGACATATCTATTAGCAAATTATCATCTGAATCAATATGTCAAAAGATTCAAACTGCCTATGATCCATAACACTAGAGAAGTAATCAGTCTTCCAGAACACCAGAAATCTGAAAATGAATATACCAGAACTCTCTACGCCAAATGTAATCCTCATAATAGCATAACTCCAAAACCTATTCTGACATGATTAAACTGACAGAGCTTTGAAACCAAAAGCATTCAAATTGACAACTATCAATGTGTGAAAATAAAGGCACTAAATGTTAAGAGGAAGAGGGGGATTGCAAACCTGTCACAAAATCGTAGAGTGAGGTCGGTAAGAAGCGTACAGTTTTCACCAATGGCAATTATTCCTTTATTCCCCACCTATCAATGGTGCCAATACAAAATATAATTAGGATAATGATAAATTAAAAACAAAGGATTGAATAGTCATTGAGACACAAGGTGTGATTTAACAAAAGAACATGATAACAAATCAGGAAAGAAAAAAAAAAGAAAAAAAAAAAAAAAGATCAATGCTTTCCTGAACCATAATACAGTTGAAAATAAATTAGCAAAAGTTTTCTAAAGACTTAATAGCCATGAGATTAGGAGGGTATTGCAACTTGAAGTTTCATTTGAATAAACAAAATTTCTCTCTTTCAGATGTAATAAGTTTCAGTGTTTTTCTCACTGTAATTAGATTAAAGAACAGAAAGATTTAATGCGTATGAGCAAGTGGAATCCCCCTTTGAGCCACCAGCCCTGGCAAGGTAATTCCCAGAACAGATTATGGATGTCAAATCAAGTAAACTGATCAAGAAAACTGGGTAGTAACTCGATACACAAACTTACATGAAACCTAAAAGTATCTTGTCAGGTAGCATCACAAAGAAACAAATTAGTTTATGAAATATTAGGAACATATAATAATTTCATGTTGTGAGGTAATAAGCAGAAAAGAATACCTACATCATAACATCGACGAATATGGAGCTTCCTTAAGTTCTTACAACCGCTGGCTATACTACAAATGGAATCATCTCCAATACCTGAGCAATCTACCAAGTGAAGAGCTTGCAAGAATTTGCATCCTTTACCAATTTCACTTAGGGCATCACTTTCTATCCTCTGACAATACAACAGGGCAAGCTCAGAGAGTTTGCTGCAAGCATGACCCAACATAAAATAATTAGAATCACACAATCAGAAACAGTATAAAGATAGGAAATCAGTTTTCAAATTTCGAACAGGTACCAAACAAGGAGGTCAAGGATTCAGAAGGTTATTACTTACTCATGCAGTTTAGATCGCTGAATAGGAAAACACCAGAGCAATGACATACAAATAGATAAAGTACCCAAATCAAATTCAGAGGGCAATAATAAAAGGGGCAAGGCACTTACCCACAGAATTTCCCAACAGACTTCAATCCATCAGTTCCAATATTGTGGCAGCCATTAACTTCAATATGCATAAGCTCTGAGCAGCCAAAAGCTATAGAGTCTAAACCCTTGTTACTCAGAAAGTAGCAGTCGCTCAATGTAAGATTTTTCAACTTTTTACATCCCCTCCCGATGGCATATAGGCTCCTGCAGAATCATCTTGGAAGGACTATAAGTAGACTATAATATGATCCAGATAGTTCCAGTTTAATTATTGGAACCACATTCAACCACAAAGAAAAGGCGGCTCAGAAAGGAACAAAACTAAGAGGCTTCAGTTTAGGAAATTAAAATTATTTTGCTGCAGAAATTGGGATGCAAAGAAATTCAATTTAGGCCCAGAACCCTTATTAGATGCTAGAACGTACATTAATTACATGTAATATCATTGAAATACATGTAGGATTAGACCAATGCAGTGCATACAGTGAATGGTATTCCTATAAGAGTAAAGTTTACCTGTCTGTGAAATTCTGGAAGCTGTATAGAGCCAATACCTCCAATGTTGAACAGTAAAGGCCAACAGCTTGTAAAGCCTCATCAGTAATATTTACACATTGAAGTTTCAGAACTTTCAACATCGAACAGTTTTTTGCCACAGCAAGCAAGCCATTGTCATGGATGATCTCTGAGTCCAGAGACAGAGATTCAAGAGAGCCACAGTGAGATCCCACTGCTTCTAAAGAGACATCAGTGATCTTAGCACAGGCAGCAACCCCAAGTGATTTCAAGGTTTTCCCACATCCAAGGGCCAATTGAACCAGTCCCCTATCAGTCAGTCCTTCACAATACCGTAAATTCAAATCCTGAAGTAAGTTACAGCATTCTCCAACAGCAGATAAACCTGCATCTCCAATGTAGCAGCCCTGAGAGAAGAAGACACAACATAACTTAGTGATTGCCCTCGTGGAAAAAGTAAGCACAATGTAATTTAACAAATATTTCAGACAAAATATCAAAAGATCAATATTTATAATTCTCTCTCTCTCTCTCTTTTAAGGGGTTGGTATGGGTTTGGAGGAGGGGGTAAAACATTTCCTCCTGCTGATTATGCTTTGACATGTAATGAACAAAAATGAGATGAAAACCCAAAAATGCTACAGTTTTGACTAGTATAAAAAGGACAACACTTTCCCCTCATAACCAGGAATTCACTAATTGGAGACTCTTAGATAAATTTTAAAGGCAGAAACAGTTGTATATGTGATACGGTGACCAGGATAGACCGCTAAATCCTTGTTCTAATCAAGGGTAGTGCAGCTGAAAGAAAAATACCAGAAGCAAAACAATAAATAGATAATGTAAAGTTCAGGCAATCACCTGTAAATCAAGAGACCTAAGAGATTGACATTTTTCAGCAAAAGATTTCAACCCTACATCTGTTAAGCTAGAGCACCATATAAGGCTTAATTTTTCTAGTTTTGCAAAGCTCTCCCCAACAGCTGCCAGCCCCGAGTCTGATAAATAGCTCGTTCCCATGCCATAATCTCCAAAGACACTATGATCAGACCCTTCAACCCACTTGCTCCTTGAATGGGGGCGACGATCAGTACGGCGCCTTTTGCCCTGCATTTCAGAAAGAAATCAATGACATTTGGAAGACAATGGACAAAAATAAATTACGTGGACATCATACTTCAGTTCCATCTCGAATTGTGTAAGTTCCTCACCAGAAAGGCTAACACTTTCTTTAATAAAAAAAATACAACTTTATATCAATATTTGACAGTTACCCTAGTAAATAAAGACAAATATAGATTTAATTACATTTTCTGATTTTCACCCATCTTCTATTCTTCTCGACCAGAAAACTGAACAAATGTTTTTAGAATCTTTTATTAAACAAAGTAAACTTCTTGATTCGTTTTTGGACCAGAAAACCTAACAAATGGATTTAGAATCTTATACTAAACAAAACATAAATTTTTCAATGGTCAGCTAAATCACACAAATCAAAGTGTAATCATGAACAAATTACAGGAAGAAAAAAAAAATGATCAGTTCAAGCAAATTATCCACCACATTCTCCAAAATGGAAAAATTGAATTATACGGCAAATGAATTGCAATCCTAAATCGAAAGATCCACTCACACATTGCACAGGGAATGTAACGGAGATGCGCTCGTCGACAAATACATATAGTACATTCGGAAAGAGGCGGCCAAGCAGCCTGACGAGGTTATCGGGGGAGGCGGAGGCGCCGATGCGGATTGTGTCACGGCTGATGCGTTCAAGGCTGAGCCACCGCTTGCAAACCAGCGAAGAAGCGTCGCGGCTAGCTTTGGTATCCAGATGGCGGAATATTTCCAGTATCAATTCGTCCGGCAGAGCGCCGTTCATCCGATCAAACCCTCTCATTTCGCTTCAATATTAATTTTGATTATGGCAATTGACTTCTTTCCGGCGAATTCTTCAGCTCATACTATGATTGTGATATACAAACAGACAGCATGCATTAGTAATTTAGTATGGTATATAGATCAGAGAAGGAATTTCACCGAGAAGAGAGAAGATTTCAGGTGAGGGCAAAGCATATCGGGAAATCGAATTATTCTATCGCCTCCCTCATTTCTACTTTTTTGTTTATTCCCAAACATATAAATCTGCATTTAGATTTTAGACTACCAGTAACCAAGCCATTACAAATAAAATAATATTATATAATTGGTAACTATTCTCAATTATAATATTTCATATATACAAAAATAAATATTGAAAATAAATACAATAAAATAATTATTTTTTAATTCATTTAGATAATGAAAATATTGAAATTAAAAAACAAATATAAATACTCTTAAATAAAAAATATATTATTTAAATTAATAAAGACATAATTTTTAAATATAAAAAAAATTATAATATTTAAGTATTATAAATATATTAATTTAGTAATATATATATATATATAATATTATAAATTATTATAATGAAAAACATTAGCTTAATAATTAATAAAAATAATTATAAAATTTTATGAAATAAAAGATAATTATTTTGGGATTGAATTTAGGAATGATAGTAAAAACCACCAATCTAGATTCTCAAATATTTAGGAATCAATATCATTCCTGCATTGCTGTACCCGTCAAAACTAGATTTTCGAATCATATCATTCTTAGATTCCAAAACGCACCCACCAAAAGCTCCCTTAATTTGTACGAGTAAATAATTGGGGAATTTGGTCAATTCTTTGGAAAAAAGTAAATTATATTTTTTATCAAAAAAAAAAAGATAAAAATGATATAAGAAAATAAATTTATAATACTAAGTTTATGGTAAATATTTATATATATATATAAAGAATTCCTACTAAAATTTTTTTTTCCGTCCAAACACACCTACCAAATATATTACTACTATATAATTATAAAGAGTTAATTTATTAGACTCATATAAATCAAAAGTAATATGTATATGTTAGTTTTATACTTTTATTAGTTATATTATTTTGATAAAATAATTAAATACAATAATAAAGATTATGAAGACAATCTACTAATATATTAAAAAAAAATATTTACCTACATATATTTGTTATTTAAAACAAATTATATTGTACGACATGCAATAACAAAAAACTAGCAAATTTATATTTGTTATTTAAAAAAATATTACAACTTATTGATTCATGATATTTTCTACTTTTTAAGTAATACAAGTATAATTTGTTTATGGGATATTTTTAAAATTAAGTTTTAGTTTTCGTAGGCTATATGTTTAATGTATATATTTTATTTTTATTAAATTATATACATTGTTGAATATATAAAATATAAAATAAGTTATATTATAATATACTTAATATATAATATCAAGATTTATTTACAAAGAATTTTAAAAATATGTAAATATATGATTTTGTTAAATTTATATTAATATTTTAAATAATATATCATATATTTTATTCCCATATTGAATAGGTGTAAATCTAATTAATCAATTATGTTATGATATCAAATAAAAAAATATAGTAATTTAAAAACTATTTATATTTGGTGGGCATTGCGCTTTAGGCTAACTAGTTTTAATTGAGATTGAACCAAAAACCAAAACCCCATCATCAATCTGTATCTACTTCCAGTTTTCGTAGGAGAATCATCCATTGATATCTCTCCCATGGACTTCTTCAAATCGGTCTTCACAGAGCCCACCCCAACCCCCACCCCTCCTGCCTCTCCCACCTCCGAAAACCTCCCTCCCACATCTTCTTGGGGCTTCGGATCCGCCCTTTTCGAAACCATAGCTTCAAAATCCGAATCTTTAATCGACAACTACTACAAAGATCTCCAAGAGTTCAGCTCCGGCTTGAAGAAGGAGACTTCAGTGATTCGCGAAGCCGCCAGCCGCGTCGTCCAAGAACTCCCGGCACGGCTGGAGTCCGGCGCCGCCATCGCCCAGGAGTCGCTGGAAGCCGTGGGCCAGGCGATCGACAACGTGGGCTCTACCGTATCGGATATAATCGGTAAAGATTTGACCTTTGCATCGGGTGATGGTTATTTGAGCAGTCGTTTGGATCAAAGCGATTACAATAATAATGTGGGAGTTGGCTCTAGTCGGGATGCAGAGTTGAGTTTTAGTGCTAATGCTAAGCCGTATAGTAGGATCGACGCGATGATCCGGGCCTTGCAATGTGATATTCGAACTTACATTGATGAAGTTGAGGAGGGTGATTATAGTGATTGGAAGATGGGGTTTAGATTAGAGGAGAAGAGGGTGGAGATCGAAGGGTTGCTGGGTGAGAAGGGCGCTATTGGGGAGATTTATGGTGAGATTGTGGGGGTGAATGTTGATGAGGAGACATTTTGGTGTAGGTACTTTTATAGGGTTGATAAGGTTGTGAGAGGTGAGGAGGCAAGATTGAGGATGGTGAAAAGGGCGATTGAAGGGGAGGGGGAGGAGGACTTGAGTTGGGATATCGAAGATGAGGAGGAGGAGGAGGAGGAGGAGAAAGGGAAACATGAGGAAGAGGAGAAGGATAAGGGAGTTGCTGGTGTGGTGGATGATGAGAGTTTGGGGGAGAGATCGGAGAAGGAGTCATCGGAAGGGAAGCTTGGAAGTGATATCTCGATTATTTCGAGCAGACGGTCCTCTCATGTGGAGGATGATCTTGGCTGGGATGAGATAGAGGATATAAGGAGTGTGGGTGATCCTGCAGCTGCAGTGGATGTTACTGTTAGGAAGAGGTCGAGTGTTGCGGAGGAAGATGAGGAGCTCAGCACCTGGGATATTGAGGAAGAAGATGATCAGACTGCTAAGTTGTGAAGTTTAGTATTTCAGCCATGGATTTACAGAATGTTAATAATACACAATGCAACTATTTTTATGTTCCGTTTCTTGGCCACAAGCTGTGTATATTATCCCCATTTGAAACGATTGTAGCGATTAAGAAGCTGTGATTCATTTCTTGATTATATACCTTTCGAACATTATTTGCTTATGGTTAATTGACTTGTGTTATTTTATGCTGCTATTGTTCTACTCTGTTACAACCTTTTCCCTTCTATAAAAGGGTTTTTCCTTCATATCTAGCCAAAACTAAGCATTTAGGGAGCTTTTAAATTCGCCATCCATGGCAGATTGTCAATTGCAAATGTAGCTTTAATGGATATGGGCACTACCCACAAGATTCTTACTACTGTCCCATGCTTCATAACATGCACATGTAAGGAGTGGGGCAGCCAATCTGTGAATTTATTATACACAAAGCTCAATATATGTAAATTGAGGATAATATTTAGTTCGAGTATACAACTCTTAGAGTAGCCAATTCACAAGTGCAGACAGCAATGTACCATATTTTTCACAAAGTAGGAATAACGAAAGCGAAATACTAGTAGTAATAATCTAGACAGAACAAGTTCATGCAGTAATCAGACCCTGGTCTCAGTTGTCTTGCTTCAGCATCCTCAGAATTGTAAGGAACAGGTTGAGAACGTCCAGGTAGAGGGTGACAGAAGCCCAGATATATTGGTCATATGTAAACCGCTTGATCAGGTTGTCGGTATCATACACGATGTATCCCGAGAAAATAATGGCACCAATAGCACCGTAGACTGCAGAGGTGGTAGATCCTAATGGGAAGAAAACCTGCATTGCATTTACAAATTTAGAATAAGGTCTAACAGAAAATTTCAAAATATGTTACGGCACCGGGGGGAGCAAGTGAGAGATATTTTTATACCTGAATAAAACTAGTCAAGACCAAGATGAAAAGACTTGTAAACAAGATTGGTCCCAGAAAGCTGAAGTCCTTTCCTTTCTTAGCAGCCCAGAAAGTATACCCAGTTAGAGCTGAAACTACAGCTGAGGTCAAGATTAAAGCTTCGAGCACAATTCTTCCTGTACATAACAGCATAGGAGGAAGAAGCATTAGATTAGTGCATACTCTGGTTTCTGTTAGTCTCTGTCTTGGATTTATTACGAAGCAACAACTAACCTTCAGTATTGGCACAGCTCACTGCAACTGTCAGACTCAGAGAAGCAGTAAAGAGCCCAAGGAAAATGAAGTTCAATGGATGCTTCTGCTGATAAATATGCAGCGGCCACAACACTATACAATACAATGCATTATTACCAACAAAGACCAATAACAAAACAGAAAAAAATGGGCCACAATGAGACAGTAGAAATGAAAGTGGGCATTGCTTGAGAAACATCACTAATAACCGATCACATTTGAAAATAAAGTGTTCCAGTCAGTTGAACCCATACAGCACATATCTTTAATATCTAAAAAACAAAGAAATGTTGGCACATAACCATCCATAAACTGAAAACAGTCACCCAGCTGTGATTAAACATGAACCACATAAGATTTATACCTAATATTTTGCAATATGCATAAAGATACTCTTAACTTCAACCTAGCAGTAAGATAATCAAACCTGAGTTCTCAACCGTACAGTCATGATTATTCTACAGCATATACAGATAAGAAAACTAAATGTAAATTCACTTAACGGCCAACCAGTTTGATTAAGCCATAAACCACATCATAAAATTTATAGCTAAGAATTTGCAATGTGTATGAAGATACTCTTAAGTTCAACCAAAAATAAATTTAAGCTAAACTCCAAACTATACCTCATGTAACTTCCCAACACATCGAAAAAAAAATAAGTAGCATGTCCCTCTCCTCAACATACTGATAGAGGACAGAGAGTGAGGGAAGTTGGTTGGGAAGTTAGTTGCTGGAAGGGAGTGTTTGAGTCAGCAGAAGGTTCTAGAATGGGAATATTATTCTGTTAGAATAGGAGTCAGTTAAATAGAGGGGAGGGGAGTTAGCGGGATCTATCGAAGAGTTTAGGAAAGGAATCACTTTAGCTGATTAGGGCTGGGGAGCATTATACCCAAATATCTTCTATTTTGTATCTCATTTTCTATCAATAAAGCGTATCTCCATTTTCCAATTCTATCAATGGTGCGGTGAACGTGGATTTGCTCCCGGAGTGATTTGGAGAATCGAATGGAGATGGTGGTAAAGATGCGATTATCGCTAGCAGTGCAGCGTGAAGCGAGAATGGCTAGGATTGAGGGAATGGTAGCAGGGCTATGTCAACCAGAAGGAGCGGAGTACCAGTTTCCTTGTTTCGATGGAGCAGACGCACGAGGATGGATTGTAAGTGCCGAAAAATGTTTCTGGATTCAGCAAACGCCGGCCAATCAAAGAATGGCGAACGTGAAGAAGGCGATGACAGGGACAGCTGCGCCCCTGGTATCAGCTTTTGATTTGGCGAATTCCAGAAGTTGACTGGCCAACATTTACGGAAGAATTACTTATGAGATTTGGGAAGATAGAACTGGAGCGATTCAGCGAGGAATATTCATCAAGGAGATCGCCCAACCCGATTAGAGCAGTACAGCCATTGCCGATGCGGGAAAGTGAATCAATCAGTGAGGAGGCTCCATCGTGAGTCTCGTCGCAGCCTTCGCCGGCGCTGGAAGGCGAATCAATCGGCGAGGAGACTCCATCGCAAATCTCGTAGCAGCCTTCATCGATGTCGGAGGAGTCTTCACGAATCTCGCAGCCTTCACCCAACGGAAATTATATTTCGCAGCCCAAAATCTGTAGGAAATGGAAATCGTTAATGGACAGTCAAGCAGGTTTAGAGAGTTCAAGGCCAATTGCAAATATTGGGAATATGAGCCCAATCTCAAACAATGAGAAGTTGCAGATTAGAAGCTCAGAACGCTGCCGTCAATCAAAGCACAGCCGCGAGATCCGGCCCCCGCGGGGTGTGTGTCGCGACCCTCAGCCGACGACAGCGACAGCGTGCGCTGCAAGGCATGTCGGCTGCACACTCATCCGCAAACAGCAGCGCGCGGCAATTGGGCGATGAGAGTTGGAAGATGTCACAACTTTTGTTCGGCAACAGGGGTGTGCCACGAGGCATGGATTCAGCGCATCGCCAGGAGCGGGTGGCCACCGGAAAGGCCTCGCAACCCTAGTCCAGCGATGGTGGATACATGGGCAATGGGAATTGAGTGCAGACATTTGCAAATTTCTGGACTGAATACATGGGCAACGGAAATTGAGAGTGGGAGATTGAGATTCACTGCTATCAATAGCAGTACGGATCGAGCAACCCCAGAGAATTCAGGCAGATACCAAACGCCAAATATATCGAACACCAAGTCTCCGGGGCGTGCTTACAGGGAGGACGGCGAAGGGTTGTCGGAGGAACTGCGGAGGATAATCGGGACTTGGATGCAGCAAATGCAGGGACTCAGACATTGAATCTGTTGAAGGTAATGAATGGGCACCGGGTGATATTAATGGTTGAAGTAACTCTGGAGCAATTGAGTCTACTCAGAAAGCGAATATATCATGGCTTGGTTCAAGAACAGGGTGGGTTTGTTTCAGGTGAGATATTGGTAGATCTTCCTGATTTAGCACTGTCTGCTGACACTGTCCACACCAATGCTGCAACGTCCACTTTTCAAGCTGGAAGTTCTGGAGATGCCTGTGCATGCGACGGGGGTGAGATGATTTCTCGGCGGGTACATGGTGCCTCAAATGATAAGACTCACATTACTATACATGATGTATGTCAGGGGAAACTAGAAGCAAAGTGGCTGGTTGTGTTCAAAATAATCCCAGTTAATAGCATAAGAGAGTTCATGTATCATGAAGGGAAGCTCCAGCTGATAACATTGCAGGCAAGGAGGTTTAGAATGCACATCTTGCAAGCAATTGAGTCTGTTCTTAGATTCCAGTTCGTGCTGACAGCAAAAGGCAGCTTGCTGGAGGAGGTGACGGGTGTTGGATGAGGTTGCTGTTCGATGGCAAAGCCTCACTACAACCTTGAGGACAAGGCTGTTTCGGGTGGGGTGGCAATTGATAGAGGACAGAGAGTGAGGGAAGTTGGTTGGGAAGTTAGTTGCTGGAAGGGGGTGTTTGAGTCAGCAGAAGGTTCTAGAATGGGAATATTATTCTGTTAGAATAGGAGTCAGTTAAATAGAGGGGAGGGGAGTTAGCGGGATCTGTCGAAGAGTTTAGGAAAGGAATCACTTTAGCTGATTAGGGCTGGGGAGCATTATACCCAAATATCTTCTATCTTGTATCTCATTTTCTACCACTAAAGCGTATCTCCATTTCCGATTCTATCACATACTCAACAAGTACATCGGTAGGAACATCAAGACTCAGAGAATATAATTCAATTATTCCATCAAATATCTATAGCCAAATCACATATATTCCATCCCAGACCAAAAGAAAGAGACGATTAAATGATTATATTATGTGCACCAACAATTCAATGCAGATCTTCAGAATTCCTCATACATCTATGTGACTCCATCACTTAAATACGATCGCGATTAATAGGGGTATAATTAAACTCAAATTGTCCCCACGGAAGCCTACCATTTCACAAACACCAAACGAATATTATCAATCACCAAGGAAGCTACATATCAACATAAAACAAAACAAAACAAAACCTAAATAATAATTTAACCGATCATATAAACGCACTCACAGATGAAGGGGGTGAAGACGAGGAAAAGCAGAAAGCCGGAGTTGGCGCGCAGGAGGTCGTTGATCGGCGCGTACAGAACAGTAGCGGCGGTGATGGCGGTGGTCATAAGGATCTGAGCCGCCAATATGCCGTACACTTTGCGTATGAATCCCCATCGCAACAGATTCTCGCCGTGGCCGATTCCAGGGTAGAGACGATCTCCGGATTCAATGTCAATGTCAACGCCCTTCATGTCGGCGGCGGCGCCGCTAGTACTGACGCTGGTGTAGGCGTGCATATTTCAGATCTGTTGTCGGGGACGCGGTTTGATATTTCTCCTCCGCCTCTCTCTTATCTTCTCTCTGTAAAAAAAAAAATATCGAAGAAATGGAATGCCAATACGATGCCCATTAAGTAAATAATTAATTAACATGTTTAACCTCGCCCGTCGGGCGGTTGACGTTGACGCGTGAGGGCCGGGTCGATTGATATAAATAATTTATTTTTATGATTAGTAATTATTTTATTTGTTTTAAAAAATGTATTTTAGGATCAAATATTTACTTACAGTGTACTTCATCTTCCTATAATTGGCACTCTTTTTTAGCATTGAAATTAAGAATTATAAGTATAAGATGAATTGCATAGAATTAATATTTTATTGTTGAGTAAATTATTATTTAAAAAATTAATTAATTAAGTGGAATAAACAAAAAAAATAAAGTGAGATAATTCGGGTAAGATGGAGGAAGTAAAATTTTTGAGATGGACATAAAAACTCTTTGATTATTTGTGAATGTGCTTCTGATTGTTTTTTTATTTTTATTTTTTTTAGCATAAAAGAAGCATATATTAATGATATCCACCAGAATATGCATTCAAAATACGTCTAAGCGTATTTGGAATGTTTATATACAAATCAACAGAAGCACGATGAGATCGAGAAAAGAGCAGCAATCTCATGGGCCACAACACTTTGGGATCTAGGAACCCACTGAAACTTAGTCTCGATGTCCTGACTAAAGTGCAAAATATCAGATAAAATAGTGACTAGGGGAGTTCTAAGAATAACTGATAGGGTTTACAAAGATATGAAAAGATCTAAAAAATAAATATAAAACCCTAGAATAAATATTAAATCTATCTAGAAGATATGTTAAAACATATCGTTAATACCCCCCCTCAAGCTTGAGTCGGCAACCGCACGACTCGGAGCTTGTCTCGAAAGAACTCGAATAATGGACGAGATAAGGACTTCGTGAAGATGTCGGCCACTTGTTGATCGGATGGGAGATGCGTCGTCACCAATTTTCCATCTTGGACTAATTCACGCACAAAGTGATAGTCAATGTCTATGTGTTTTGCACGTTTGTGAGCAACAGGATTCTGAGTGATGAAGATGGAACTATTGTTGTCGCAGAACAGTGTAGGAGGGTCGGACAACTTGACATGTAGCTCACTGAGTAGAGAGACAGTCCATTGAACTTCAGCAGCAGTGTTTGCCATGGCCCGGTATTCTGATTCGCAGCTCGAGCGAGCCACAGTTGGTTGCTTTTTGGCGCTCCAAGAAACTAAATTGCCAGCGAAATAAATCGCATAACCGTAGGTAGATCGACGGGAGTCCGGGCAGCGAGCCCAATCAGCATCAGAGTAAGCAAGAAGACTGCAAGCTGGATGCCGAGAGAAAGAGAGACCAAAAGATAAAGTGCCTTTAATATAGCGAAGAATATGTTTTACCGCACAAAAATGCTCAACAGTGGGCTGCTGTAGAAATTGACTGACGTGATTAACAGCATAAGAGATGTCAGGGCGCGTAATAGTGAGATATTGTAGAGCACCAACAACAGAACGGTAGCGCGTGACGTCGTCAAACGGCTCACCGTCAGATGTAAGAGCCACGCCTGCCGGGAGAGGGGTCGAAACTGGCTTGCTGTCAAGAAGTTCTGTACGCTTGAGAATGTCTGTCGCATACTTAGCTTGCGAAAGAGTCAGACCGTCAGCCGTGTAGGTGACTTCAAGACCTAGAAAGTAGCTTAAACGGCCCATATCCTTAATAGCGAACTCCGAGTGCATGCGCCGAATGAAGTCCGAAACATGAGAAGTATTATTTCCAGTCAAGATAATATCATCAACATAAACAAGAAGAAATAATAAAGAAGATCCACGGCTGTAGATGAAGAGAGAGGTATCCGCACGACTGCAAGAAAACCCTAGCGAGAGCAAGAAGGCACTCAACCGCTGAAACCAGGCGCGCGGGGCCTGTTTAAGACCGTATAGGGCTTTAGTCAGGCGACATACATGGTGTGGACGAGACGCATCTGTGAAACCCGGCGGCTGCTCCATATAAACGGGTGAAGATAGAACACCATTCAAGAAGGCATTTTTGACATCCAGTTGGTGAAGATTCCAACCATGATGAACCGCAAGAGAAAGAATAATACGAACAGTTGCAGCCTTTATAACAGGGCTAAAAGTGTGTGAGAAGTCCATACCTGGAATCTGAGAGAAGCCCTGAGCGACGAGACGCGCTTTGTGACGTTCAATCGAGCCATCAGAACGAAATTTAGTTCGAAAGACCCACTTAGATCCCACAATATTCGTATTTGGAGGCCGTGGGACCAAGGACCAAGTGTTATTCTTATGCAGTGCGTTCATTTCCTCAGACATGGCTGCGTGCCAAACTGGATCCTTGAGAGCCGTCTTGTAGCTGCGTGGCTCGGTCGAGTTAAGAAGGGCGGCATGCAACACCGTGCATGCATTGAAGGCAAGGTGCCGAGGTTTAAAAATACCTGCTCTGGCCCGTGTGATCATAGGATGAGGAGGTGGCTGGTTCTGCTGGTCAGCCACAGCGGGTTCGGCAGGTGAAGGTTCGGTCGGTTGTGGTGGCGATGGCGTGGGTGGAGTGGCCTCGTCAGCAGCCGGACAAATAGAACAAGGTGCATGCGCAGAAGGCTCGGCAGGCGAAGCAACTACACGGGTAGGCCGGGAATACACATCCGAAGAAGGCCGAATATCTGGCTCAATAAAGGAAGAGATATCAATCTGAGACATAGGAGTACTGGTGGTCGACCGAGCTATAGGGAAGAGAGATTCGTCAAAGCGAGCGTGCCTCGTAATATACACTTTCGAAGTTGCAGTGTCAAGGCACTTGAACCCTTTGTGATGAGATGAATAACCAGTAAATACACAAGGGATGCTGCGCGGAGAGAACTTGTTGGCAGCATAATCTCGGAGACAAGGATATACCCGACATCCGAAGGGATGAAAGTTCCCGTAGTTCGGTGGAGAACCATAGAGAGCCTGAAAAGGTGAAATACCATCCAAAGGGGCTGCAGGAAGACGATTAATAATATATGCAGCAGTAGAGAAAGCATCAACCCAGAGATGAAGCGGAAGGTGAGATTGAAACAGCAGAGTAAGACCAGTTTCAGTGAGATGGCGATGCTTACGCTCAGCACGACCGTTCTGAGCAGGAGTATACGGACAAGATAAAGTATGATGAATACCTTTCTGAAGAAAAAAATCCCGTACTGCATGGTTAGTGAATTCTATTCCACCATCGCTTTGAAATCGTTTGATGGTGGTGGAAAACTGATTTTCTACAAAAGCCACAAAAATCTTGAGGTGTGCAAAGAAATCGGATTTCCTATGTAGTGGATAAAACCAAGTAAAACGACTGAAATCGTCAACAAAAATCACATAATAGCGGAAGCCAGCAGAAGATGTAACGGGCGCAGGACCCCATAAGTCACAATGAATAAGATCCAATATGCTAGAAGAACGTTTTTCATTTAATTGAAAAGGCAAGCGAGCACTTTTAGCACGTTGGCAAGAAGAACAAAGTAAAGGTTTAGGTAAACAAGAAGTAACTGAAATATGTCCTTGTTTACATAACAGAGAAATAGAATCAAAGGACACGTGGCCAAGCCGATGATGCCATAACTCGAAGGATGCACGCAGAACATTCTTCTTTAGCTGAGAGAGAAATGACTGCTGAAAGTGATCAAGGGTGTACAGACCCGCGCTGCGTCGACCTCGGGCAAGAACCTCCTTGGTGTGCCGGTGCTGAATAGTAAAATATTTATCGGAGAACATAAAATCAACCGGATAATCAGTGGTTAGCTTACTGACAGATAATAGCTTCTTAGTCAAGGAGGGAACCACTAAGACATCAAGAAGCTTAATAGAATTGGAAAATTGAGCAGAACCAATGTGAGAAACAGGTAAAATAGCACCATTACCAACAGCTACTTGATCTGAGCCGGAATAAGGTCGAGCAACATCAAGACTGCCAATATCAGGAGACATATGAGCGGATGCGCCGGTGTCGACATACCAGTCGGAGGGATTGGCCGGAGAGATAGAACAACTACTTTGAAAGGCCTCAGCAAGATTCGCCTTGGGTGCCGGCAAGTAGCGATCGGGACAATGATTGGCATAGTGTCCATTCTGGTGACAGATTTGACAGTGAGGAGGGCGCTTATTGTTAGAGCGTCCACGGCCACGTTTGGAATTGTTGTAGTTGTTATTGTTGTTGCGAGATCCATTAGGGTTTCCTGCACCGCGCCCTTGGGATGAAGAAGGTTTCTGAGTCTGCCCATAAAACGCAGCCGGAGAGGTAGACTGAGATTCCATAGATTCCTGAAAAATAGAAAAACTTTCTGCCTTGGATACAAGATCACGAAAGGTCGGAAGATGAGTGAGAGCCATCTGCGCAATAGAAAAAGCAGAAAAAGAGGGACCAAGACCACGAAGAAACCAGTGAGCCTTGTCCGTATCATCGACAGGTCTACCAATAGCCGCCAATTGATCACATATAGATTTGAAGTCCTTGGCATACGCAGAGACAGGACGCGAACCACGCTTTAGGGTTTGCAGTTCATCCCGAAGTTGAAGCTCTCGTGTCTTCGACTTGTTGCTAAAGGCACTCTCCAGCGCCATCCAAACGGAGCGTGAGGTCGAACAACCGAGGACCTCTGCCATAGCTTCCTCGGTCAGGGTTGACAATAACAGGCTGAGGAGTTTCTGATCTTGATGCAACCAAACCGAATAAGCAGGGTTTGGCGAGGGACGCCCGGACGACGCAGGAAGAGTAGGCGAAGGGGGATTGAGCGAGCCATTCACATATTTTAGAAGATCCTGACATGTGAGTAGCGGTACAACTTGAGAACGCCATAATAAGAAGTTAGAGGATGATAACTTAATCGTTATCATATGGACCAGCGTGGAGAGAGGAAGCGAATCCGAGTCTGGAGCCATGAGTTAGCGGTAGCGTGCGGTCGGCAGGGAAGGGCACGCTGCGACGTGCGAAGAGGGCGGGCGCTGAGGACGAAGCGCACGGGTGCGGCGCTCGTTGCTGTGCGCGGAAAATATGCGCGCTGAAGATGAAGGACACGGAAGGCGGCGCTCGTAGGATAGCGCGGCGTGTGGGAAAAAATCGCCGGGGGCGCACGTCAGTTGCGTGCGGAAGGGCAGCAGTGCGCGGCTGTGGTGAGAGTGCACCTAGGGTGTGGCACGGTCAGGGTGCACACGAGGGAGTGCACCTAGGGTGAGGCACAGTCAGGGTGCACACGAGGGAATGCGCGTCGAGCGATGGTATTCTGTGAGGGAAGGCACGATGCAGAAGTCGTGTGAGAGGAGAGACGATCGAGAGGGAGAGGGGAGAGGATCGTATCAGGCTGATACCATGATAGGGTTTACAAAGATATGAAAAGATCTAAAAGATAAATATAAAACCCTAGAATAAATATTAAATCTATCTAGAAGATATGTTAAAACATATCGTTAATAATAACTCTATTTACAATCTTAGACAAAATAGACTGACAATCCGATTCAAAATGATAGTTTGGTATCCATCAAAAAGAGCAACAGTGATACTTTTGAGACAAGCCAAAGCTTCTGCAACTTCGACGTCGGGCCAAATGGCAAGAAATTTGAGACAAACTTCAATGGGGATCCTCTGCAATCACGGAACACACCACCATAACTAGTTGCACCAAAGGGGTCCAAAGAAGCATCAGAATTGAACTTAATCCAATGAGCATCAGGTGGCTACATCAGGTTATAGGATCTGTGCGAGTCTGAATAGGAAGGTGAGAGAGGTTGGTCATCTGGTACTCATGGAGTGAAATCTGGGCAAGAGAGAAGCATTCACGATGAGGCATGATACGATTTTGGAAAATAAGAAGATTTCGAGCCCTCCACAAGGTCCACAGAAGTGCAACAAAAGACTCCACATACTCTGCATCTTTGTTCATGATTCTGAGAAGTATACAATCTTGTAATGACAAATGCTGAGAAGAGTGTTGAAGTCTAAGGATACTAGCCTGCCAAAAAAACGAAACCCAGCTGCAATCACGAAAAGTATGCTCCAATGTTTCAACATCAGTACTACATCGCAAACAAATAGGGTCAGTGATAGTTCCACGAGAGAGGAGTTTGGCTTATGTTGGGATAATACCCCAGAGGCACCGCCAAGTAAAAACCTTAAACTTTGGTGGAATATTGAGCTTCCAGATCCAGCGCCAAAGATCCTTAATATTGGTCGACGAAGAGGGCTTCGATGATGACACATATTTAAATCTCTTCGTTGTCCAATAACCTGACTTGACTGTGCAGGATCCAGTCTTTGTGAAATGCCAGTACAAGCAATCCTCCTGAGGTGAAATGCTGATTGGTAAAGAAAGAACAACCCGGGCCACATCGTTGGAAGAATGAGATGGATCAGCTCAGAGTTCCAAGACTTGCCATCGTTAGAGATGAGATCGCTCACAGTAGTGATTTCCTACAAAGAAAAAGAAACAGGGGAGGGAGGCGTTAAGGTAAGATGCCCTGGAATCCACGATTCATTCCAAATAGAAATTGATCTTCCATTGCGCATAGTCCACCGCACCCCTTCTTTGAGGATAGAGCTTCCGGCCAAAATACTCTGCCAAGTGAAACTAGGAGCATAATTGGGATTTGACATCATGAAATAATTTCTAGGAATGTATCTTGCTTTCAAACTTTTAGCCAAAAGAGTATCAGGGTGTGTAATCAATCGCCATCCTTGTTTTGCGAGAAATGCTCGATTAATGCATTCAAGTTCACGTAAGCCCATTCCTCCCATCTCCTTGCAAGCACAAATAGAGTCCCAAGTACACCAATGCACTCTTCTTTCACAATTGTTTTGTCCCCACCAGAAGTTTGCCAGAATTTGATTAAGCCTAAAGATCACCCTTTGTGTCAGTTGAAAGCAACTCATGATGTAAGATGGAACGGATTGTGCCACGGCTTTGATGAGGGTCATCTTCCCTGCATGGGAAATGGATTTAACTTTCCAATTTTTAAGCTTTTTCAGAACTATATCTTCAATGGCACCAAAAACCTCTTTCTTTTTCCTTCCAATTGTGATAGGAAGTCCCAGATACAATTTATGATTTTCAACTAAAGGAACACCCCAAAGAGAACCAAGAAAAGTTTTCCTATCCCTTGGGATACATTGACTGAAAGCCACCTCCAACTTGTCAAGGTTAACTCATTGTCCAGAGGCTTTAGTATATTGATCAATCAGGTCTTTAACAAGTGAGATTTCTGAATCATTTGCACAGCCAAAAATGAGGATGTCATCAACAAAGCAAATGTGGGAAATTTCAGGAGCTCCTCTACAGACTCTAGCACCATGAAGAAGTCCACTCAGTTCAACTCTATGAATGAGAGCTGCGAAAGCCTCTGCACAAAGTAAAAGGAGGTAGGGGGAGAGTGGGTCTCTTTGTCTAAGGCCACGGGTGGGTGTGATTTGGCTGGTCGGATTACCATTTATGAGAATAGAATAAGAGACTATGGAAATGCATCTAATGATAGTGGCGTAAAAAGTTTGGCAGAAGCTCATGCGACACATGATTTTTGCAAGAAAATTCCACTCGACTCTATAGTAGGCCTTTGACATTTCAAGTTTAAGGGCAAAACTTGATAAACGGCGAGACTTACTTGTTTTCATGGTATGGAAGATCTCAAAGGCCATAAGAGCATAATCAGTGATGAGTCGGCCAGGAATAAAAGCTGATTGGGCATGATTGATGAGGAGAGGGAGAAGAGGTTTAAGGCGGTTTGCAATACATTTCGTAGCAAGCTTGATGGCTATGTTACAAAGGCTAATGGGGAAAAATTCATGAGGTGAGGGATGGAGATTTAGTTTTGGGAATGAGGATGATGTTATTATGGTTGATTGGTTCAGGAGAGTGCTCGTTGTTCAGGATGTTGAGTACCATAGGAATCAGATCATCTTAATAATAGGCCAGAATTTGACATAGAATAAGACAGGCATACCATCAGGCCCTGGTGCTTTGAGCGGCTGCATTTGTTTAAGAGCATTGATCACATTAGCTTCAACGTACAAAGCTGTAAGCTCAACGTTCATTGAGGCTGAAACCTTGGGTTGGATAGCCTCCAGGGCCTCATCCACCCGTGCAGCTGGTTCTGAAGTGAAGATGTTTTTGAAGTATTCAGAAAAATATTACCAATAGATTTTTCGTCCTCTGTCCAATTCCCGGTGGCATCTTTTATTCGGCTGATATGGTTTCTCTTTTTTTGACCTGGGCTGTACGTAGGGGTGTGCATTCGGTCGGTTCGATTGAGAACCGACCGAAATTTTGAAAACTAAAAAAACCAAACTGCACAAGAAAACTGACCGAAAACCGAACCGAAAACCTTTAGAACCGAACCGTCAACCGAACCGAATAATTAGGTTCAGTTTTCGTCGGTTCGGTTTTAACCGAACAGCAGCCATATATTTTTTTAAAATCCTGTAAATCCTGTGAAGACGAGCAGGTGGAGCAATGTGTGGGTGAGCAGGGGATGACGGGCGAGCGACAGTTGTCGGCTGCGTGCGTGAGAGCGAGAGCCGAGGGAGGGCGGGCGAGCGACGGATGTCGGCTGCGTGCATGAGGGCGAGAGGGCAGCACCGAAACAGGAGTGGGTGCGGAGGGCGAGAGCGGCGCCGGTGGGTGCGGAGGGCGGAGGGGCAGGGGCGGCGGAGGGCGAGAGGGACGACGGGAGTCGAGGGTTTCGGTTTTGTGGGTGGGGAATGGCCGAATGGGATTGGGAAATTGGGAATAGAATTTAGGTTATTATTATTATATTATAATATATATATATATATATATATATATATTTATAAGTATTATTTAAAAATGGTTCGGTCGGTCGGTCGGTTTGTTCGGTTCTGAAAGATGGAACCGAAAACCGAACCGAATAGGATCGGTTTTGATTTTTAAAAACTGAGAACCGAACCGATCAAATAAAAACCGAACCGAACCGACCAAAATTCTTCGATTCGGTCGATTTTTTCGGTCCGGTTCGGTTTTTGCTCACCCCTAGCTGAACGGTAGAAAAGGCTTGTGTTTTTATCGTCGTCCTTCAACCAAGAAGTGCGGGATCGCTGCAGCCACATTGTTTCCTCTTTTTTCATCAATGTTGCTAACTTTGTTTCAATACATTTGGCTCTTGAGAGGTTCTCCTCCAAAGGAAATTTAGCTTGTGTTCTTTTAAGCTGCTCTCGGAGTGCCGCAATTTAGCTTATAACATGACCAAATTGTTCTCTTTCCCACTTCTGGAGTGTGCGTCCAACAAGACTAATTTTGGCCTTAAAGTTTGTCACAGAGGGAGTCATTTGTTCAATGAGCCAAGTTTTCTCCACAACTTCCTTACACACTCCATCTTGGAGCCACATTGCTTCGAAGAGAAATTGTTTTTTGCATCTCTTCCTCCAACATAACCCAGGGACCCATGAGATGGCAATAGGGCAATGATCAGACTAGGATCTAACCAGATGTTCCACAGTGAATTTTGAAATCTTTCGCTCCAGAGAGCGTTACTCAAGCATCTATCCAGTGTTTCTTGAATGTTAGAAATTGCACCTTGCCCATTTGTCCAAGTATAATGATGTCCTGTATATCCAAGATCATCAAGCCCACACTCATCGATAGCACACCGAAAAGCATCCATTTTAGAAAGTCCCGAGTGGTTCCTCCCAATTTCTCATGAGCATAAAGAATCTCATTAAAATCCCCCATGCACATCCAAGGTAAATTCTGGTACAAGTTAAGTTGTTTGATGAGAGACCATGTGTAGGTTTTCTGATGTTATTTTGGCCATCCAAAAATCCCAGACATTCTCCAATCTTGAGCCCTTGAAGCAGTCAGAATAATTGAATCAATACGATGATCAGAGCAGGAAATGATTTGAATATTGAGGGAATCATTCCACATCAGACAAAGCCCTCCTCTTCGCCCACCATGTGACATATTACAATCAACCACTCGCAAGTTATCAAATCCAAGTTTTCCAACAATTGGGTCAAAATCCGAACAAGTGAGTTTTGTTTCCATAAGGAAGACAAAATCGGGTTTCTTCTGGATGGTGATTCTTTTAAGCTCCCGAACTGTCGATTGGTTCCCAAGCCCTCGACAGTTCCAATATAAGCCACTAATTGGGATCGGCGGGGTTGCTCCTC
The DNA here is from genome assembly GCA_026898455.1 of Plectranthus barbatus. Taxonomy (NCBI): domain Eukaryota; kingdom Viridiplantae; phylum Streptophyta; class Magnoliopsida; order Lamiales; family Lamiaceae; genus Plectranthus; species Plectranthus barbatus. The sequence goes on from JAPKLW010000357.1 coordinate 126,831, forward strand.
GGCAACCTCCGCCGTTAAATCATATGTTAAACAGATGTCAATAGATTTGAGACGTTTTGCTTCACGGCTGTCCTTGAGGGGTGTTCCAACACTACGTTTTTTGACATTGATGTTGTTTGGCTTCACTGATGAATGGGAGGGATAGGCCCGAGCTAATTTTTTCCAAGATTTCTTTTAAGTTGGGTTTTTACAATGAAGAATGTTCAGGCTAGAAGATGGGGTATCCTGTTGTGAGAGAGAGTTTAGGAGTAGCTGAGGGGTTGAGATTGGTTGTTCAGAATGAAGAAGGCTGGATGGTTCAGAGGATATGTCAAGAATCATTTCTCCAAGCTTATCAGAATTGACACTAGATTTTTTCCATCTTGTTTGGTTATGGAATTTAGGAAGATGGTTGGATTTTTCTGCCCTTCAAGCATTGGATGGTCTATGGCATGAGTATTTTTTGGGTAGAGTGTTAGGCTAGAAATTTCTGGAGGTGGCGTAGGAGGGGTACGAGATATTAAATGGGTTAAAGATTGGGTAGGTGATGTGAGAAGGGCTTGGCTTGGGGGTGAGAGTTCTTTGGATTTTATTGAGGAGTCTGAGTGGGGATTACCAGGGTTGTTGTCTGTAATACAGGTAGTGTTTGAGGGAAATTTTTTATTAACCTTTGCTTTGGGGGATGGAGTAGAGGAACTGGAAGATTTAAAAAGGCTCTTGGAGATCCCTGTTCTTGGGGTAGGGGTCGGACACGTTTTAAAGGTGAAGCTTTTATCTCAGGTACAAAAGGAAGATCTAAAGGATCAAGATTCACAACACTACACGAACCTTCATAGTATTTAAATGTATGACCAAGTATTCCACAATTGTAACAATATGTAGGAAGAGCCTCATATTTAATTGGAAGCCAAAGTTTAGCTCCACTTACCTTCACATTTAATCATTTCTTCATGGGCTCAGTAACATTAACTCTGATCTTAACTCGTATATATTTTCCAAAGAGGTCAAGCAGGGGATCGACACAAATAAGATCACCAATGTTTTTGGCTATAGCTTGTACAGTATGATGGTTTATGCAGTTGACTGGGGCATCATAAATTCGGACCCAGAGGTGGGCTTCACGAAGCTGGATCTTTGAAGGCTGCTCTTTTTCTTCAAGTCGTCGGATCAGGAAGAGGGAGCCTTGAAAATGCCATGGCTGGTTTTTAATCTCCCAGTTAAGCTCATCTTCAAATCTAAATATGTACAAGTTGTTTGACCATTTGCGTGAGTCAATTCCTTTTTTGGCTCTCCAAGCCTTCTTCATAATTTCCATTAGAGCAAACGGGTTAGCAATTTTCTCATAGTAGAGTTGCCCCACCAAACATTTCCCGGTTCCCTGTTTGAAGGTTTGTTGGTTGGCAGGTAAGTTCTTATCCAGATGAGGATGTCAGTATCTGACTCACCCTCTTAATCCATGGGCCTGTAATAGAATAAGACCAGACAACACAAAGACTGAAAAAGGCAGGTTGAGATAGACGGGAAGGAAGATAAACACACGGCTGCGGCGGAAGACCTCACCACGAAGGATGTAAACCCTAATAAAGAGGGGAAAAGCCTCTCGTAGAGAGAGTGAAAAAAAATTTCAACTATTATACATATATAGTAGATACATATACATATATAGAGTTGTGAACATATGTTACCCACCTCCCAAGTATTATATGAGATCAAATCTCAACCATTTGTTTTTTTGATTTAGTGGTCCTCACATTTTATCATATTATGGATTTTAAATTTATATTTCCTTAATTTTCATTCATTAAGGGTTATTTAGACTTTTTGTAATTATTGTATTTAAGGAAAATATATCACATCTTTAAACAATCCAATTAAAATAAATTGTGAATATATTCCATAACCATTTTTTAAAATTCACGATCTTCCATATATTTTTTGTTCTTCGCCTGCGTTTTTGCATTCATCGCACAATTTTCACGGTAGTTCGCCTTTGATGCATTCATCAGTAATTATCCACCGGAGTTTGTTGTCATCGATTCATCTGCTATCGTCCACGGTTTGTTCGCCTACATTGTTGTAATTAGTGTATAGACTTTGGCATATTCATGCCTAAGTAAAATTCAGTACGAGGATATCCAAACTTGGATTCCTCGGATTGAAACTTAGTATGATGCAAAGTTAGTGAAAAGTACACTGACACAACAGAGTAGAGCGTATGAGCTATGATTGGACGACATCTTCCATGAGTTTAACGACTATGTGTCTAACGGGCAGAAATTCAAAATGCTCGAAGGACTTCTCTATAAATAGGTCTGCCCCCAACCTTAAAAGGTTATGAATTCCACACAGCAAAGAGCATATAACTTAGCCATCACTCTGCTTAAACTCTCTGAGTTTCCATGTTTTCTTACACGAGACTTGAGTTCCTGACTCAAGTTGTTACTCAGTGCTACTCTCTCTAAGCACGAGGTTGAAGCTTTATAGCTAAAGTTATCCTTTGGTGAATATATATTTTCAAGATATATTCAAAGCAGTTAGTTTCCTACTTTGGGATTCTGATTCTCACAGGCTTTTGCCAACCACCTGAGTTATGGGAAGAACAACAAACATCCAACCACCAGGAAGAAGGCTGCGGGGTGCCGTCCTCACTTCAACCTGAAGGCTAAGCGTACAAGGAGTTCCTAGGCAACTGGCCACAGCAGGCTGAAGGACGAAGTACCGATGGGCTACGTATAAATAGTAAGGAGGCTTGTATTTTACTTAGTGATTATCCAGACCAAGGGTCTGACGAGCGGATGTAGGATTTTTAGATCCGAACCACTATAAAATATCTTGTGTTCTTTACAGATTTCATTTAAATTTCTGTCTTTTTTTAGTTTCGCAAACTGACTTTCAAAACCTTCAATACTTGTCAAAGTATTGAAGCGTATATACTGTGAAACTTACGTAATAATGTCAGACATAAGCTTAACAACTTTAAAGTACCCTAAACTAAGTAATTGTCAGTTTAGGAGAACAAGTGCAAGTTATATTTATACTTCCGCTGTATATTACATACTCTGATTTCGGGACAAACAAGTTCCCTGATTGGTATTACGACCGGGTTAGGTGTTCAGCTTCCACGCAGAATATACTTACTGCTTGGCTGACCTGGTCAAGTAAGCTAACTTACTCACAGTAGGAACGTACTGCTTGGTCAAATTTTGAGGTCGTACCGACTTCCTGTCAGCATGAGATCTTGCTAGTTTAGGGCCTTTCTATTTAATCATCTTACTCTTTGACTTGAACTTATTTATCTCATTTTGATATGTCAGTTTGATGTTGTTGGCTAACCAACCTTTAGCATTGCCAGTATGAAAGGGCTATTCGGTTCGAATTTTGAGCCACTAACAATGAAGCCGAATACGAGGTCCTAATCACGGGACTCCAGTTAGCCCTTATGCTCAAAGTAAAAAAGTTGAAGGTCGAATCTGATTTCCAACACATCATCAACCAATTCTCCGGGAACTTGCAAGCTAAGGACTGTCAAATGGCAACATACCACAAAGTCGTAAAGAAGCTCGAACAAGAGTTTGAAGACATCCACGTAGAACATGTGCCAAGAGAATACAACATCCAAGTTGATGCCTTAGCCAATTTTGCGGCAACAGCGGAGTTTGACATGCCTCGACTGGTCCCTCTCGTGACAATATTGTGGCCCACGACTCGAGATAAAGATGAGGGCGAGTACACTCTGATGAACATTTGCCCATCTCAAACTCCACATCCTAGATAGACCCAATCACCTCATCTATAAAGGAAGAAAAGACTCCCGATAAAAAAGTGAGGTCGCCAGTTTGGTCCGAAGAGTTGCCATGTTCATTTCGATTGGTAAACAACTCTACAAGCGATCGTTCGAAGGACCTCTAATAAATATGTCCGAGAAGAAGAAGTCGAGTCGGTTCTCGACGAGGCTCATTTGGGTAGTTGTGGCAACCACTATGATCCGAGGAGTTTGGCACATCGAATCATACCAACCGGTTTCTTTTGGCCAACTCTCCGGGAAGACTCGAAGGAGTTCACTAAAAAGTGCAAAAATTGCCAACGATTCGCCAGACTTAGTCTCCTCAGAACCGAACCGCTTCACCCAAACATCCCGACATGGCCATTCCACTGATGTTGAGTTGTAACATTGCACTTCTCACAAGAGTTCTGCAACTTGCAGTTTCTCGTTGCGCCCATCCTCCAAGTCAGCATTATTAACGACGAAGTAGCATTTGAGATTGAGATATTTGGACCTACAATTAGGGTCTGAAGTCTATTTCCGCAATTCGAGAGCAATGGAATCTCATGTGTTGATGCCATGGTGATTGATGTCGTCGTTCGTGTCTGGGGCGACACTGTCCCGTTTAGTCATGAGAGAAGGATGGAGTTTGATAGGTTTAATTTAGAAAAATATTAATTAAACAATTTGGTTAAAATGTAAAATAATATTAATTATTTTTTACTCCCATCTCACAACAAATAATAACAAGATCTCTCACACAATCTTTTTGTCATTTCATTTAGATTTTGTTTTTCTTTTTCGGAGAGGTTTCATTTAGAATTTTAGATGGCTATTTTATGTTTAGAATCTGGGTGTATAAATGCTGAATATTTATTTTTATTAATATTTGTTCGATTGGAAATGAAAGGAATAACGACGTATTTTTATTGGAAGGAGGGATAATATAACGTAACCAATAGTGAGAAGACACGTCAAATTTGCCTGCACCTCTCTGACACCATCACCACCAACCCACCCCCACTTCGAACCACCGTCAAAAAGCGCACCGTTACTGAAATTCCACCTCAGCTCCACCCCTTCCTCCGCCCAGAAAGCGACTGCGAACAAAATCTCTTTATTTTTTGACAATCGTGTATTCAGTCGCCTCGGTTGCATATTTCGATCCATTTCATTCTTCAAATGATTAGCCATTTTCTGATTTATTCCAATTGTGGGGATGTTTGCTTGGTTGTCGGAAATCACTCGATTTGGCTCTAAGACACGGGCTACTTCCCATTGAGCCACTGGAATTCAACCGTGAGCTTTTCGAGGTGGCGCAGCGTTAATTGCTTAAGATTTTGATTCAGGTTTAGTTGATATGCAACAGGCAAAACCCTAGTTTTCTGTAACCTCGTTCGTGAGTTGTGATATCGCCTTTTAGGTTTAGTTTTTGTGCACATTTTGTTTCAATTTTTGCTCTTGCTACGTGTTTCGCGTTTCCCGTGAGTAATTTTGTCAGATAGGACTTATATTATGCTGATGAAATTTGAGCTTGTTGTTTCAGCTGAAAACTAGATTTTTATTCTGTTGTTTGGTTCTGGAACTGAGAATAATGTGATACCATTTTATTTCTTCCGTTTTATCCCCACCGCATGTTGATTATGTGTTTCTCTCTTCAGTTTACCTTCCCCATGTGCTTAGTTGTGTGTTCATTGTTTGAATAATTTGAAATCTTGAGGTTTCTTGTGAGATCTCTTAGTTGTATGTTCTTACATCATCATATGTTAATGTTATTCTGTAGTTTTAACCTGTAACTTGACAATGGCGTTATTAGATGGTGAGAAATGAACGCTCACCACATCTTTTGGGATTGAACAAAATGCAAATGGTAATTTTGTGCAGAATCTGTGCAAAGTCTCAGATAATATGGATCCTTACAGGGTTACTGCTATATGCTTTATGGGTTTTTGCTAGATGCTGGATTTATCAGGGTTTTATCATTATTTCTGATAGCTTATTTCCGAATACGCTTTGTAAAGATAATATATTGTGCATTATCTATCCAAGAGACCTGCACATAGAAATTTATTTACACAGACACTTGGATTTTATGTTACCACTTAAAACAGCTTTTAATTTCTCACACCAGAATCGTTGGTTTATAGACATGTTTTTATCAAAATAAAAGGCAAATACAAGGTTTCTTTTTTTCCATCTAATCATTTTTTCTATAATTATATATTGTTTTTGCGACATACTAATCTATTATACTTTCTTCAAAAAATCAAATCTGATTATTATAGTTTTCCACTGTGTTGTGTATGCTTGTAGTCAAATTGATTGGAGACAACCTAGGTTTTAGAGCTGGAATTGGGTTTGTATCCTGTTGTTGACCCGTATTTCAAATTTGCTTGCCCTATTTGTTCACTTTCCTCAACAGGTACAGTTTCCATTATTATTTATATTCCAATGATCTTGATTAATGACAAAATATAGAAATATATTTAATATCATCATCATGGTCATAATGTGCTTTCAGAGTTGATTTTGTACTTCACTTTAAGTGCTTCTCTGTTAAATGAGACAATGCTTATTCATTGAAACGTCTACCTCCAGTGGAACTTACATGTGTGGAGATTCGAAGAGTTTAAGTTTATGTTTC
>JAPKLW010000357.1:151709-187688 GCA_026898455.1 Plectranthus barbatus
GCTGGATTTTTTAAATCTATGGTTAATTGCTAGTTCATTGTTCATTCACAATACTTAGTTCAGAAATGAACGCAACTCTATATATATATATATATATATATATATATTATGGTACGTTGACCTTTGTTTGATCCATATAATGTGTACAAGAAAGTGAAATTCAGAGCTAAAACAAAGGAGTAACATTTTATTATATTATAAGCAACCTTTTTATGACTATATTAGCTACCTGAATGGATGTGATTTGTGAATACTACCAAAAAAGTGAAAGGAAAGTGGGTCTTTATTATTATAAAAAAAAAGAAAAAAGAAAAAAGAAAGTAAGTATGTGTACAATTTTTGGCTTAAAAGTATAGTCATGCCAATAATGGAATGGCTCTAAAAAAATAATGGAATAAGAAATAAAATAAACAATATTTATTGTATTGATTGGACAAGTGATGTTGCACCATATTCGATTATGATTACTATGGAGTGAAATTTAATAATACCCAATTTTATTATTTTATATTTCAAAAATACCCATTTTGTTATATTCATTCAAGAAATACCCAATTGTATGTTTTTTACTTAAATACCCTTTTGTCTCTATTATAATTATTTTTATTTCTATTATTTCCATATTTTTATACATTTTAAATTCTAATTCTTAATCTAATTTCTTCTAATTGTTGATGTAATTCTTTAATTTTAAATTCTAATATTTTTATGTCAGAACTAAGTTGTCTAATTTCCTGTATATTTTCTTTATCCACAAGCATAAATTTATCTACTGGACAGCTATAAGCAGTATAAGTTTCAAGATATTCTTTTCGTAATTTTTGTTGCATCAATTTATCAGTATAAGGAAGATATATGCCATCTATTTTTATAAAAGTGGAACTAGGCATTATATTTTATCATTTATTTCTGTAACTACTGTTTTTAATTCTTGTATTTGTTTATTTAGTTGTGTCATTTGATTATCTGAATGTAATGTTTGTCTTTTTAATGGTTCAATCCATTTATTATGATTTATATTACTTGTACTAGCTCTTGCATGTTGTATAATATTTTTTGAGATTGGTGTATTACTTTGAATTCTTTGCGATGAACTTCGTTGAATGAATTTTTGTAGGTTATTATCTTTTTTTATTATAGTACTTGTAGTACTTAATAGTTCGTCTGTATATATTCTATCTCTATGTTGAAAAATTATACTTAAATTACTATTAGTTAATGCATAAGATACTTTGTAACTTACAGTGAATGGTATGTCTGCGGGTCTCATAAAATCTTTTTTGAGAAAATTACATCGGACTCCGATTGCATCATTAAAGGTTTGTGTTTGGAAAGAAATTCCATATTGTAAGGCGACATCGAATTTAATTATGTCAAAACCTAAATTGCCATCTATTCCTCCTATAATTTTATCTTTTTCATCTAAAATTCTATTGTCAACAATTTGTAGTTGTACAAGTGTGTCTTTTCCTGTGAAATAAGTAGATTTTAGTATTATTTGTATTATTCAAATATGTATATATCCTAATTTCTTCTGGTCTTTTTTAGGTATTTTTTCTATTTTCTTTTTTATTTTTTCTTTATTCATTATGTATGCTTGGAATTCATAATTTGCTTGATTCATGTATACTACTGATTCTCCACTCATTATTCTGTAGTATACTATATTTTCTCGATTTAGTATGTTTGATATTCTTTTATTAAATGTTGGAATTTCTATACTTTCTTTAGAGTTAAGTGTGAATTCTCCCTTTTTTCGGACCTTATTTATTATTTTCTTATCGAATATTATATCAGACAAATATTCTCCGATTGACTCTATTTTTTCTATTTCTTGTATATCATCTTCTTCTTGTTCTTGCTTCGAGTTTTCTCCCTTTTCAAATATATTCATAGTAATTGTTTAATATTTTCCTTATATAAATTTATTCGCGGGATTTTAAATTTCTCTCCTTGTATTTTTAGTATTAATTCTTTACTTTTTATCTTATAATTAAAGTTTTCTAGAAAATCTATTCCTAATATTATTTCTTTTTGTTCTTGTTTAGTTCTTCCATCGATTGGTATTTCTAGTTTTATTGAAAGTGTTTTACTAAAAATAATATTAACAGATGTATATTTAGTATTTCGTACTGGAGTTCCTTCGAGAGTTATATATGTTACTTCTGGATGTAAATCATAAATTTCTGTTGCTAGATCTTCACTTATAAAACTTGTACAAGATCCTGTGTCTATTAATGCAACAACTAATTTTTTGTTTATACTTGTTAGTATATGATATTGATTATAATTATTATGATCTAATTTAACTTCTATGTTCTTCATATCATTTATTACTCTGTCGGGTCTGCTATATGCTGTCACAGCGATATAGGTTGCCACTTTGACATTTCATGCTTGATATGTTGAACTTTGTAAATGAGTTGTGTAATTTCATACCTGAAATGTTTCTTTTTCCAGATCTCAAGATCAATTTGGCATAGTAGCTTCTTCGCTGTAGCCTTCTTCAGATCCTCCAGAGATCAAATGTAGAGAAAGGAACTTTTCATAGATGAAAGATATGTTACAAGAAGTGTGTCCTCTCCTAATGAGAGAGCCACATTATTTATAGGCGACGAAAGGTCTGCCTTTTACATAGTGGAGGGGTACCACTTCACATGGAGGGGTACCACAAAACAGTACAAACTAATAATTTACATAGTACAAGAAAAAAAAATACAAAAATAGTGGTGTCTTCTCACATCTTCTTTTCTTCTATTGTCTCAAAGTCTGCATCTCCGTCGGTGCTTGGTGTACATATGCTACATGCATGATCTCCAGGAAATTCTTCTATCAGTCTGATACAAATTTCTTGCTTTATTTCTGGAGTGTATTCGAAATCAATTCCTTGTAAATCTCTTAGGAATTTTTCTATATATTTCTGGCTTTGAATGTCTACTTCCTTCTCCCTTGCTTGCATGCTCCATATAATTACTGATTTTGGAATGTAATTTGTTCGTGCTCTAATCTTGATTCCTCGTAGTAGTATCAAGACATAGTTATTTAAAAATTGTTGCATGATATCTTCATGTTTCGCATCTCCAATGGTTGGGTAGTTTTGATTGCTTACTCCTATCTGGCATAATTGTATGGCGGGTTGTCTAACTTGTCCTTCTTGCTCTCCTTCATTGAAGAATAGTGGGTATGTTGAAAACATCTTTAGAAATCCTTCTCTTTGTTTTACCACTCCTGAATGATATTGTTGAATAGCTTTCTTCATGTAGTTTGGGAAGTATCGAAATATATCCATGCTTCTGAAGTAGATTGTGCTTATGAGTCCGCTTTGGAACATCATATATGTCATAATAGGATCTGCTTCTGGTAAAACAATTGCCTTGGGCCCCTGAAATATTCCTTCAATAGGGTATATGCTTGAGAGTTTGTCTGCTATTGTGTAATTAACCAAGAAATTATATTCTTGATCAAAATTTTTTTTGCTTTGGTTAGTTTTGTTAATTTTTCCCGTTCTTGTTCAGTAGGGATAGAATTTATTGTTAGTGGTTTGTTATTAGGGATTCGCCCTAAACTTGCCATTCTTGTTTGAGGTGGTTGTCCTGGCATTGCTGCTTTTGCTGCATAGGTACTTCGGTACTCTGTTAGTGCATTTTTTGCTTCCTATAGACTGGTATATTTTCTATGGATGATGTCGCTTTGGTTGTTGATGAAGATTGCTGCTTTGCTCCAGTCATCATATATTCCTGTGTTTAAGCCATTGAAAATAACATAATATGCTTTAGCTCTTTCTTCCTCATCAAATTTTTCTTTGGATCGAGATCCACCAGTTGCCTGTTCTTCTGTCTTTGATTTATCCTTGATTGTTGCTGCTGGAAGATCTTCAGTTGATTTGTCACTGGATGAGTTAAACATTAATTCTATTGCCTGTGCTTCTTTATCTGCTTGGCTTGCTTCTTTTTGTAATTGTTGTGCTTGCAGACGAAGTTGTTTTGCTTTTTCTAATAATCTTTCTCTTTCTGCTTTCAGGATGGATCTTACTCCTTCCATTCTCTTGTTAATGTATCTGCTAGATTGTTTTCTTTGCCTGAAATGTGCAAAGATAAGAAATCGTATTGTTGAGCTTCGAGGCTCCATCTGAGCAATCGACCATTGTTATATGATTCTTTTATCTTATATTTTGTAAAGTCTTTTGTATAAGAGCTATCCGTTTGGTAAATAAATTTCTTCTCAGCTGGTTTAAATGTTCCTGATGCCCATTTCGTTAATAATATATTCTTAAATTGTTTTAAGAATGTTTTTACTTCAAAAATGTTTTTACTTCAGATGGTTTATTATTTGTGATAAATATTTTGAAATCATTATAAGCATCTGGAATTGCTTGGAGGACTGCTCCCCAAGTATCTTGACTCGCGTCAGTATTTAGAATGAGTAAATCATTTGGTTTTGGTAGATATAATTTTGGAAGGTTTTTACATAATTCTTTTAAAGCTTTTACAGCTTGTGTTGCATTAATTGTCCATTTCCATGGAATCTTTTCTGATATCATTTCTTGTAATAATGCTCGTTCTTTTGAAAGTTGTTTTATAAAACCTTTTTCACCAATGTAATTTAAACATCCAAGAAATCGTTGTATTTGATTTCTATTTTCTAATTTATCAGGAAATTTATTAATTTTTTCTAATAAATATTTTTGTGGTTCTATATATCCCCCTTTTAAAATTTTCATTCCTAGGAATTCTACTTCTTCTAATGCTATTTTTGCTTTTTCTTTACTTAGAATTACTCCTTTTCTTTGTAGTTGTAGTAGAAGCCTTGCAACTTCGTTTAAATGATGTTTTCTTGTTCCTAAAGTAAAAATATAATATCGTCTATATATGCTAGACTTATAGATTCGAATCCCTTAAGATTATTATCCATAAATCGTTAATAAATACTAGGTGCTTGTTTTGATTCAAATGGCATAACTGTAAATTGATATTGATTTTGTGGTGGACAGCTAAATGCTGTTAAAGGTTTAGTATCCTTATGTAATCGTAACTGCCAATATCCTGATTTTGCATCAAGGGTTGTGAACCATTCTGCCTTTTTAATTTTATCAAAAATATAATCTTGCCTAGGTAATTTGTATGCATCTCCTCTAGTAGCTTTATTCATTTTTTTATAGTTTATAACCATTCTTCTTTTTCCCCGTTTAATTTCATTATGATTTTCAACATAAAATGCTGGTGCACTGTGTGGACTTATGCTTGGTTCTATAATTCCTTTTTCTAATAATTTTTCTGTTTCTTCTTTAAATTCTGCGACATCTCTTTCTGTATATGGAATTCTATTTGGTACATTTACTTCTTTATTAGGATCTATTGATTCTATCCTAACTTCCATTGTATTTGTATTCTTAATATGGTCTAAAGGATCTTGACTGCTTATTTCATCGAGGATTCTCAAGACTTTTATTTCAATTTCTTCGTGAATGTACAAAATTAATTGATTTTTAAGTTCATGGATAATTTTTCCTTGTAAAAAGGAAAGTGTAGTATATATCTTTGTTGTAACTAAATGTCTACGTTGGTTTTCCATTGCTGGACAACGTAATTTTACTCTATCAATTTCTTGAATAAAAGGGTAATATTTTTTAAGAAAATTGTTTCCTAATATTAATGGTACTCCTGTATCTTGTTTGTATAAGGTGTCTAGAGGGAATTTTCTTCCTTCAATTAGTATTACAAGATCTTTTGCTCTTTCATTTATTTGGATAATTTTATTATTAGCAATTCTTACTTGTATTGGTTTTTCTAGTGTTGACCAATATTTTGTTGGTAACATTTTTTCTTGTGCAAGGCATATAGTTGCTCCAGTATCTATATAAGCAAAAGTATATTTATTAAATAATTTTACTTTTATAAATGTACTATTCTTGCTCATCACTACTTTCTGTATAACTGGAACTTTCAGATTCAGATTCTATACTATATGTATCGAAATTTATTTCTTCGCCTTCTTCGTATATGTCTTCTATAGGTTCGAGCCCTAAAGAGTAAATTAGTTTTATTTTATTTTCTTTATATAAGTTTTTCTTTGGACATTCATTAGCATAATGACCAAATTCTTGACATTTCCAGCATCTACATGTCTTTTTTTCTTTCGAATTTTTCTTGTTTCTTGTGTTTTTATTATCGTATTTTCTATACCTCCTCTGATATTTTTGTTTCTATGGTTTTTTAAATGTTCTATATTTTTTATATCGAGGATAATATTGTTTTTTATATCTTTTCTTTCTTTCTGATTTACATCCATATTGATGTGGAATTGTTTCAAGTTGTTTACAACATCGTATATTTATTTTTTCTAAATATTTTTCTTCAGTTTTTCTCATACACAAATCATCTCTATATTCTAATGCATATTTTTGTATTAATCCTAATGTTGGTGTTATTTTAGTTTTTGCTGGGTTTGTTATTTGTATATTTATATATCGTAACATTGCTGGTGGTAGTTTACTTTTTACAATATCTAATAGACCACTTCTATCTGATGTTTAATAATAATTTCCTCTTACTTGGCAAAAGAAATTTTCTGTATCACATGGGTCACAGAGAGCCATATTACTTAGTATTTTTATAATATGTGATTTTTCAAATTCTCGTGTCGTTTCTGCTTCATCCCCAAAAAATTCTGCAAATATTCCTTTGGCTAATTGTTTTAGAAGGTCAAATTTAGCTTGCTTTGATTTATTTGTTTTAGCATAGTCGTTATAATTATATGGCGTTGTTGTTAACCAGTCTGATATTTGTCCTGTAGCTTTATACTGAATATATGTTAAAAAATCTTCTAGTGGTAAATTGCTAATTGTATTATCATCAGTTTGAATTATCATTTGGAATTGATTTATCCATAACATAATTAACTCTGATGCATTTGATGCACAATCTATGTTTAATACTCCACTACTTATACTTCTTTCTTTTTGAATATATGATGGTGGAATATTCTTTTTGTATTTTCCTTTTGTATATGTATAATCATTTTTATACATATAATCAATAAAGCTTTTTTCATATTTATTTGGTACACGTATATCATTACTTGTAGAAGCATTTTCTTGTTGCTTAATATAATCTTTTTTTTTACGTTTTTCTTCTTCATCTTCTTCCATATTTAATGTTGGATTTTCATCATCACTATCTATTCCATATATGATACCTTGAGCATCTTCTTCATCTATTCTTGCAACATTTAAATCATGTATTTGTAATTTGTCTATTAATTTTGATAATTTTTCTATTTCGTTTATCTTCGAATTGGTGGTATCCATTTATTTGTTGAATTTACGGGTTCATTTTTCATTAATTTTCTAGTTGTCCCTTTTGTTACTAATTCTTGCAATAATTCTAATGCCTCTTTACATTCAAGATATTTTTCTTTTCCTGTTATTATTTCCTCATTATCTAATTTTCCTTGTTCTTTTAGGAAATTTATTAAATCTTGGTATTTATATTTTCGTGTTTTTGTTTTCTTTATTTTATTTATTGAATCTAATAATTCTTTTTGATTTTCTTTAATTATTTCTATTAATGTTAATATTAAATTAGATACTTTTGAATTTCCTTATGTCATACGGTTATTAGAATTATTAATTGTTGTTTTAATTCTTCTAATAAAACTTCTAATCGAAACATTTCATATATTTCATTTTCTACTCTATGAAATTCTATTAATTGTTTTGTAAGTTTTATAGTATCCTGAATTCTTAAAATTTGTTTTCTTAGTGTTATCATTTCAAAATTGCTTATTGTAGCAAATTGTTTTGTCGTAATAATCTATTAGAATATTCTTGTATGAATTCTTCAGCTAATTTTTCTTCTATTACAAGAAATTGTATATCTAATCTTATTTGTTGTTTTTCTGCATTATCATTTGTAAAATATAATTTTTCTGTGGCAGATAATATTGCCTTTTTAATTTCTATTTCCATTAATTGATATTCTATTAATCGTACGTATGATAATTTTTCTTTAATTATCATTATGAATAGTAGTATCTGATTCTTCTGATATACCAAACATGAGTCTAACTAGTCTACTTATATGTGCTTTCACACTTCTAAGTTGTAAACATATTATTCTTTTATTAATAATATCAGCTGATTGTAATTGATCTAATAAATCTATTTCTTGATTATGTAATATTTCTAATTCTTTGTCTATTGTTAATCCTGGCATTACTGAGGAGTATATGTTTTATGAACATGGCTCTGATACCAAAATTGTCTTCGCGGATTTTTGATAGGTGTATTATACGGATTTTTGATTAGTATTATTTGTATAAATGGAATTGAATAAATATAAATTAAAAGGAAATACATGGGAGGTTAGTTTTGGAATTAAAATCTTAAAATGATGGAAAAGTCAAAAAGTGGGTATATTTGATATGTGTTTAATATTTTGGGTATATTTGTTATGTGTTTAGTGGGAATGATTATTTAAAATATTTAAGAGAAATACGAGTGTGTAATATAAGAGAAATAATTGTTAGAAACAAGAGTTATTTAATTTAAGAATAATTGAATAAATGATGCAAGAATGAAAAAACAAATTATAAATAGTAAAACAAACTTGTTTTGACATTTTGCATATAATTGAGTTTGTGTAATCTGAAAATGAAAAGAATGCCCTTAATTGAAGTTTATGGGAGGTATTTTTTTAGAGATTACATTTGAAGATTTGTACAATTTTATCTTTCAAATTCTAAATTAATAATTAAATACTTTTTTAATAATACCAGATTATTTTTTTATGACTATTTTATTTTCATTGCCTCGAACTACTTGAAAACCCTGTAAATTAAAATTAAATATGACTCCATTGTATTTGACCGGTTAAATTGATTATAGAAATAGTGATTTGGTTGATTAGTTTGAAGAATTCTAAACATGATAGATATTCGTTTAATTGGTGTTTCGAAATGTAAAACTGACCGTATAAATATAATATTAAATACGATAGGATTAATTAAATATTAAAACTATGATATTAATTATATTGATATATAAGTTTAAGGTTAATATTATTTCGAGTTGTACCATAGAAATTAACATTCATTTCTTATTTCTTATTTGCCGCACTCACTTGTCTCTTATTATTAAATAACGTCATTCATAATATATTTATACTAGTTTTATTATTTATATGTTAGTTGAAATTCAAATTTGTAAAAAAAAGTGATATTATTATTTTATTGTTTGCACTATTTATGAAGTAATATTTCAAATTATTTAATTCGGGCGAATCAAATACTTTAACATAGTTTGATTGATTTTGTTTCAAATTGTTATTTGGTCGCTTTAATTAATATGATTTTCAAACCGTATTTATTAATTTAACCAATGCTTCACTTCTTAAATTAGTTATACTCAATATTGAATCGCAATTGTTGAGCGTTTTACCCATGAATAGGGTTGACAAACAAGCCGGATCAAGTTGCAACATGATATTAACATGCGACACGTTAATTTGAATCTCATTTGTTTATTTTCAGGTCAACTAAAAAATGACCCAAATGACTTGTTAAATCATAAAGAAAATTTTAACCTTAATCAACACGATATATTAGATTGTTAACACGAAAATGATCTGTTAACACAAAAAATTAATTTTAAAGTTTATTAATTTCAGGTAGCATAGGTTTTCGTGTTAGATTCACATTGGGTTATCATATCGAGTCGGAGATTGCTGCCCCTACATGAACAATTGATCATAAGTTTGAGTAATATTAAGGGCATCCCTCCCCATCATCTACATATGAGCTATAGTGTCCCAATATGATATTTTATGGGATAACCCCTCCTAAAGAAGAGAAAAATGATGAAAAAAAAAATATATAATATAAAAGAATTAAAGTTAAGGTGGAGGAAAAAAAAATAAATCTTCGGCCTCCTACGAAATTTTTCTGGATCCGCAACTGCTCCTATTAAGATAGTGTACCTCAAATTATAAAAATAAATTATAAGAGGTCAAAACTGATATTGAAAAGAGTATGAAGGGTACTTTGTAATTTCTCTAAAATTCCATGCTTTTTAGTTTTTCTTTTTCTATTTTTTTTTTCAGTATTAAGCAGAAATCAACAGCAAAAAAACAAAATCAGAAGGGCCAGTTTCCAGTTCGAATCTCTCTCTGACGCTCTCTCTCTCTCTCTCTCTAGCCCTCTTTTCTGAGAAGAAATGGAGACGTGATATAAGAAACCGAGCTGCTTTTGAAACACTTTGTTTACAATATATATGTGACGATACACATACATACTTGTACATCACGATTTCTGTTTTATACTTTTTTCTTTGCATGATTTATTTCGTGTATTTATTTTTATAATTCGAGGAGTAGGGGTGGTTAGGAAAGATCTTGATTGCTTGAATCTCTAATGGAACAGCTCATCAACTTCATTATAAGACCGCCCAGGTGAGAAAAATGAAATCTGATTTATTTTTTAAAATCTTTTTAATGTGTGTTTCTGTGTTTGTCTATTGATTTCAAGCTTGAGTCTTGTGCAAAGTCTGTGAATTTTGGGTATTTTTGACGTGTTGTGAGCCTGGGTTTAATGTCTGATTTTTTAGTGTATTTTGTTAGTGAGAATTGGATGTCTCATCTTCTGCGATTTGTTCTCCTTTTGAGGATTTTCTGTCAGTTTTGCTTTAAATTCACAATTATTAGTAAGAAATTTCTTTGTGCTGCATTGCTGGTGTGTGATTCGTTGTTACACGTTTTATGTGCTAACCTTTTCTTTTCTCGTGTTTTTTTTTTTTTTTGTGTGTTGTTGAATTCTGATTTTTTTGTAAGTTGATTTGCAAATTTGGTACTTTTGTTACGTTTATGTAATGTATTTTATCAACTGAGATAAGAAGTCGTGATCTTGTAGTCATCTGAGTAAGGATTAGTTTTAAGAACATTTTGTGGGCTTGACTAAGACCATTATTTGAGATTCAAATCTAGATTTTGTTTTTGACTAACAAGAATCCTTTACAGATTATGAGCTTTAGATATTCATGCACGGTTCATTTTTCATAAGAAAACATTAACTTCTTGGTGCATCATAGAATGCTCCCTATCTTGTATTGGCTCGAAGTAGCATTCCGAATGTTCCTTTTTTCGTATGCATCGTTCCATTATTCAGGAAATCCCAATGTTCAGGAAGGATCAGTCAGGATCCTGCAACAAACCCTCTGTGTAAACAGAGTGCAGTCTGTTAATGAAAAAACAACTGCTTATTAACGTAATGAACATGGGATTTCGATTTCAGTGTGGAAACTTAATTTTGCTGTTCTCTCTAGTTATGTGAATTGTTTAACAACCAACCTGTCTTCCATTTTCTGGACTGCAGAGCGGAATACAACCCCAAAAATGACTTATTAGATCAAGAGTTTATGCTGAAACGCAAGTTGTTCCAGAGGAAAGATCTTGAGGTTAGAGCACATAAACCATGATGCTACATGTACTGACCCATATTCTTCTGCATTTTCTTATTCTCGTGCTTTTGGACTATGAAAATGGATGCAACAAGGCTATGTTATTTCTCAAGTCTAGAGTTTCGCTAGTGAACATGCATATACAGTTTTTAAGTATAAATCTCAACTGGTAGCACTTCTGTCCAGACCTAGTATCACTGAATCAGTTTTGAATAATTCACCTTACATGTTTTATGTCCTTCATCGCCTACCTTCTGAAACTTAATGTGTAGCTGTTAATACTTATATATGTATGCCTGTACCACCTACTTACCTGCCTATGTTTATAGTAGTAAATTCTGTTGTTGTCGGTCTTTCTTACTTTTTATTGATGTCTTGCTACTTAAATCGGAGAATTGACTCAATATTGGATATTGTATAAAAGTTTGATTTTTCTGTATACTTGTGCTGAGCTCACACATATTTTTTGTTATTCTCCCTCATTTTGGGGGTGTAGATCATGGAATTGTCCTTGAGAAACATTATTGGTATGAAAGTCTGATCGAATAGAATATGTTGATCGAATAGAATATATATATATTTTCGATAGATTGTATCTTTTCATTTTTGGCAAAAACTTGTGCGAGACGGTTTTGCACTTGTGTTTTTGTGAAACATTTTGATCGGAATCAGTTTTACAGTCTCTCAAAAGACATCTCACAGGAGATCCACTCTTCATTTTTTTTCCTTATTGACTCAAAACTGAAGGACCTTAACTAAATATATCAGTATTCTAGATTGTGGTAGATAGGCAAGTACTGGCAAGACTTTCAACTTTCCCCCTTTATGTCTCGATCCAGAAAGATTTTTGCATTGTGTCTTAGCTTTTGGAATGATTTCTTAAACTATAATTGGAAAAGGGGGCATTTCTTGATGCAGAGAGAGTGGGGATGCTTGATGCTGCCTGGATGATGCATTTTGCTGTAGTTTGCTTTGGTTGTGGTATTAGTAGTCAACTTTTAGACAATGTGCTATTTTTATCCCGCAGATTGTAAACAGTCGAGGAGATGTTCTGCAATGCAGCCATTACTTGCCTGTCATCCCCCCCGAAGGGAAGGAACTTCCGTGTGTAATTTACTGCCATGGAAATAGGTTGGTTTTTCTGATAAACAGTAGAAGTCTTCTGGTGGAAGTTGTGGAAAGCCTTTTATCAGTGCTACAACATTTGTTAAATTTTTCATGATAAGGGTGAAAGACATTGAAAAATCACTCATTAGTTGGAAATATTACATGGAATCCCCTCATATAAAAAAATTGTGTGAAATTCCATTATGTTCCATGAAATTCCATGCGTGATTTATCATTACATAAGGGATTTTGACAGGATATATTGAAAATAAGGGGATTTGGCATAGAGTTTCAGAAACACAAGAATGTTTTGTGCATTAAACCTCATAAGATAATGATCAATAAATGACTTTTTTATGTTGTTGGTCAAATTGGTGGTTGTTGCAAAATCTCTAATTCACCAGCTGGGTTTGTTTTGGTCACTTAATGGAGAGGCTTACTTAAGTTTGAGTTTACTGTGTAATTTGATTCACCTAATAATTTCTGCAGCTTCCTTTCCCTCTTTCTCCATCCTCTGCTCTGCTTCAGACTTTATACCATTTTCTTGTTTTTTTTTTTTGGGTAATTAAACGATATATGTTCTGTGCAAAATCATTAATGCACCCAGACACACTGACTCAAGGAATTGGATGAGGGGGTTGGTCATCTAGGCAAAAAGAAAAAAGAGAGAACTTCCACATAGGCTTTATCTGATCCTTTAAATTTTAAATTGGGAAAGTGAAGACACATAGAAAATTTAGCTGTTTTGCATATGTATTTGACCTGTTGTCAAAATTAGTAGTGCTTGACAATTTTTCTAAAACTAGTTCGATTATTTTTTTCAATTTAGAAAGTGATGTATAATGAAAAAACTTCTCCAGTCTTGCCTTTGATTGGGTGATCAAATCATGAATGTGAATCGGATTGTTATGTCTCTGGGATCCAACAGGGAGAGAGAGAGAGAGAGAGAGAGAGAGAGAGAGAGGGAATGATATTATTTCTAATGACTTTATACTTTTTCCGTGCTGCTGTTTAGTTTCCTTCCTATGATGAAATAACCGACATGTGATTGAGTTTGATGTTCATTCTGCAATGTTAAATAGATATATGTAGAGACTTTGTACCCATTGACTGGGAGGCATAGCTCACCTATTTTGATTGGTTTCTTAGTTATGAGAAACATTATTATTCTTGGACAAACTGCCATCTCGTTTTCCTTTGTTGTTGTGCATTTCATGCAGAAGCTGTATGTTTAATTTTTTCCCTTTCATCCAATTCTCTTAATCACTAGCTCTTTTCTTGGTTTTTTTTCAGTGGTTGCAGAACAGATGCCAGTGAAGCTGCTGTTATATTGTTACCATCAAACATCACAGTTTTTACACTTGACTTCTCTGGCTCTGGACTCTCTGGCGGAGAACATGTTACTCTGGGCTGGAATGAAGTAAGTGGCCTGCTAAGATGTCCCGTCCTTGTTTTCTCTGACCTCATTCTGGTGTCAATGCACAGTTTTTTAAGATACTATGAGTCTGTGAAGCATTCATGTTTCCTATCTTTTCTTACGCAGTTATATATTTCTATCTTTTACAGGACTTAAATTTTGCATTAGACTTTTGTTCTTATATACTTAAGAAGATTTAAATGTATAATTTGAAATGGATTACGCCAGTTACTGAAACTTGTCTGTCTTCCATCATATTTCTTGGAAAAGTTGACTTTAAGATAGTCTTCATCGTGCCACATATTGTGCTCTAAGCTGTGAGAGACATTGGATCAGCTGTATTTTACTAACAATACTTGGTCTTGATATTGCAGAAAGATGATCTCAGAGCTGTGGTTGATTATCTACGTGCTGACGGGAATGTTTCCTTGATAGGCTTGTGGGGTCGCTCCATGGGTGCTGTTACTAGGTTATTATGTTGTTTCTTCTATTTTTTTTCCCTCTTAAATAAGTGTCGTTAATGTTTAAAACTATACTAAATATCGTCAATGCCCAGTAACAGTATTATATTTGTGTGTAAAAAGCTCCTGGATATATTTAGTTTCTAAATACTGCCTCTGGAATAAGAAAGAACTGGGACAGCATTTCTGGTTGTTTCCATAACGTGCAAATATCATTGGGTCATTTGTTGCTTTAGCTTTCAGGCTTGTGGACCGTTTGAGGGTTTTGTTAACATAGATAATATTTGCTTCTTTCAGCTTGATGTATGGAGCTGAGGATCCTTCAATTGCAGGAATGGTTTTGGACAGCCCCTTCTCTGATTTGGTTGATTTGATGATGGAACTAGTTGATACATACAAAGTTCGGCTCCCCAAATTCACTGTAAGTTAACCAGTTCATTGAACAAAACTCGCGTTTATGGCCCTTACATATACTTTGCCTTCTTCCTTTTCTGACATGGTTGCTTGTCGCCTTTTCTCTTATTATAGGTTAAGTTTGCAATCCAGTATATGAGGAAAGCTATTCAGAAAAAGGCAAAATTTGACATTATGGAGCTCAACACAATTAAGGTAACTTGTCAGAACACTCATCAGTAATCATGATTTTTCTTGTACCATCATATATCTGACATTAACAGTTCATTAAACTAACAAAGTATGTTGTCTTAGTTAAACAAAGTACTCCTCTGCTTATCTTTGGAACTGTTCTTTGAAGGATTGGTTGAGCAAGTTCTGTAGAAATTTAACAAAATTGCTCTGGATTAGAGCACTGCCAATGTTAAATAAAATAGGCAATCCAATTTCTAGTAAAAAGCATGACATTTTTGCCATTTCTGTTGTCTTTCAGGTAGCAAAATCTTGCTTTGTCCCGGTTCTGTTTGGCCATGCCATTGAGGATGATTTCATACAACCCCATCACTCTGATCGTATATTTGATGCTTATGTGGTAATTATCCCTCCCTGTGAAATACTTTTTTCAGTTTCTCTTTCATGCTTCTTTATTTGTTTAGTGCATATCATTATTTCAGCGTGCTTGTAAATTTGCCTCCTCACAAGTTGTTTGGCATTGCAATTGTGGCATGCACTTTATGCTTCACAGAACACTGTTAGTTGGCCTAACCTTGAAGAATGACTGCTATGATGAAACTAAACTATCTTTTGGAGATATTTTTCTGGATATCTTGTTAACTTTAAATCAGCCTTTTGGGAATAAGATTTGGCTACTTTGAGAAAAAGAAAAAATCTTTCCCCTTCATTTAATACAAATTTTTTTCTTGTCTACAAGTCTTATCAGAATTCACCTGAAGTAGTCCTAATTTATAGGCGTTAATCTTATGCCGGTATGACAAAATTGCCACAGGCCAGTTAGTATATAGTTTTGCTGTCACACTAAACAAATCTATATTATCTCAGTTCATACTGTTTCTGGTGGTAAGTATAATATCGGAATAGTAGTTGGAAATGCAAATATTGATTATTCAAATACCATGTCAGCCAATTATAGCCTTGTGGAACATGTATCTTTTCATGTTGCATCAGTTTTCCTATTCCTCCTTTTCTATTTCTTGCATCTTTATACCTATAGTAACAAAACAATGATCTGCAGGGGGACAAGAATATTATCAAATTTGAGGGGGATCACAATTCTCCCCGCCCTCAATTTTATTTTGATTCTATAAGTATTTTCTTCAACAATGTATTACAACCCCCAGAGGATGAAGGAGGAAGTAGATACTTTGACTTGAGTGAAGACTATTTCAGCAGGGTAAATTGTTTCTTTTATTTTCTTTTTTCTCCTACTTAAAATAAACTGCAGTTATTGCTTGTGACAAATAGTGACCACCACCCTGATGTCAATACAACTTCTGTCATTTCTTAATAAAACATTCAGGGAAGATGGAGCACAGTCCAGGATGTGGAGCTCTCGGGTGAATTATTGGGTTCACCTTCTGGTATGTATTTTTTATGGTTTGTATGATTGTATACATGCTTTTCAGTCATGGCTTTGTCATTTGAGAGGAGGCGCACTGTTTCATGTTTGGTATTCAGGTCCATCAGCTGGTAGCACTGAAGATGCTATCAGGCAACTCCGCACCAGGAGACCTATGAGTGCGATGGTGGTAAGCAACATTTTCATAATGTGTCACTAAACTTAGCTGACAAACTATAGTGATAGAATACCTCGACTCATTTTACCTTGAGTTACTTGCTCTGCCGAAAGACCTTTCACGAGCAAGGTCTGTTTTGAGCAAAGAGGATTCCAGACCAACCATTTCCTGAGGAGTTGGCGTTTAATTGGACCATAGCAATCTATTTTATGTTAATATGATAGTGGTGGCTGATTGACATGTTATTATATTCCAGGTTCCTGCAGATATTTCGGCCAAAGATAATCAACCTGATTCTGAGGTACCCCTCAGAATTTTTTTTGCTCACTATTTCTGAAGTTTGTTTACATGTATCTGCTAAATTCTCGTTGCCTGTGTTTCACTACATGAGTGTGCTCTATCAAATTGAGTGCTTCAGAAAGTACCAATCAATATGCACTAGTTGGAAATTTGAAGTTGATTGCTTTTGAGTCTTTCAATGGAACTTTTATACGGAGATATTCAAAGCATACTAGGATCAAGAGAAGAGGGATTCAAACCATCTCTCATCATAAATGTATTTACATCGCTCAAGTGATTGGAACTGTGGCATGGGCTCTGGGCTCAGAAACGCTCGTCCTTGGGCAAATGTTTTATTGTACTTGAACTAGTTATACTACTGGTGATAATCATGCACGATGTAACATGTTCGACTTTGATCCTTTCCTTTTGTGGATCTCATTTGTTGCATCGTAGTGCGAAACAATGCTTATATTTCTGGAAACCAATTCTGTTTTTTTTTTTTTGGGTAGAAATGCAGTTCTGTTGTACAACGTGAATATCCCTGATCATATTTATTCTGCAGGTGGAAAGTCGGGATTCTGAATCTCATCCATCAACTTCTAATATGATAAGCCTTGAGTTCTCCAAAGATAGTCCGCACGGCTCACTTGGACCTGGATCAGTAGATGACGATGAATATGTGGAGTACTCTCTTGATATGTTGGCAGATTTCCCAAACAATGTTGAAGAAGAGGAAAGGGTAAAATGCATCTCTTTCAGATTGAGTTTCTCCTTTATTTACATGCTAGGTGTTTATCTGATTCTTCTCAAACTGCCAGATGCTTATGGTGGCAATATTCGAGTCATTGAAGGACTCACGGGGGCAAAGCCCTTCTACAGAGGAACCATCACCCGACGTTGGAGGCTGTTCCCTCCCTGAACCAGAACCAGCACCAGCACCAGCACCAAAGAACGAATCAGGCGGTGAAGTTTTATTACCAGAGACTCCCACACATCCATCATCCCAAGCAGAAGCTTCCAAAACTTGTTCTAGTGGCACATCCACCATTGATCACTCGAAGGATGGCACAACAGTAAATAACCCGATGATCAATGTGGCTGCCACGTGTCCCACGGAAGGAGAAACGAGTCAGCCAACGTCTCATACTGATGCATTATCAGGTAATCATAGGCCATCTGATGTTGACATGGCTGACCGAACTAAAGTCACCGTAGAAGTTGAGAAAAACCCAACCACCAATATCATTGATGGTTTGTTGCGCCGTTGGGATATCTTCCGAAACAGATGATTTTTCTGTTATGCGATGGAAGAAAATGCACAATTTCTGAAAAACTTGCATTGCACACACTTCTACCATTAGGATATGATAGGAAGGATTATTAGTATTGATGGTGTCATTTGTTGTAACTATGGTGTTGATATTCTTTCCAACTCTTGTACAGGTGATGCAGATTTGTTCCCTCATAATTGATCTTGAAATTATTATTTGCACACTCATGGAGACTCATTTGGGCTGAATCCATATTTGTTATTTGCATTATCAACTTGACCAGCTTGTTATTCATTTTTATGATTTACATCAAACAATGCTTCATGCATCTTCTTCTATGTTGAGTTTCTACATCTCCTCTCTTCCTTCAATAGCTTGATTGATGTTTCAACTAGTGAAATCATTGTTACCTTGTGCCTGCACAACCCAACAGCTCCTGAGAAAATATTGAAACTCTCCAGCTCAGACGTCGTCTCGGTGACAGACTCGAGCTCCCTCTCCATTCCCAAGCTGTCAAAAGCTTGTATGTTTGCTCTGTCATCTCTCATCATCCAGATCGCCAGCTCTATGGTGTACCTTCTGATGCTCGGGACCTTTATCGACGGATGCCGGTACTTGTGCATTATCAAGAAAAGGCGATGAACGAGGTCTGATTCTCTGATTCCAGCTTTCTG
Source organism: Plectranthus barbatus (assembly GCA_026898455.1). Classification (NCBI taxonomy): domain Eukaryota; kingdom Viridiplantae; phylum Streptophyta; class Magnoliopsida; order Lamiales; family Lamiaceae; genus Plectranthus; species Plectranthus barbatus. Next base: position 170,518 of record JAPKLW010000357.1, read on the forward strand.
GAACATCATTCTTGATTCCTGAGAACTCATGAACTTGAACATGCATGATGCTGCTCCAATCATCACTTCCTGCAGCTTGTTCTCCTCTCTCATGACAGCTTCAAGAATCTGCAAGCAACATGTTAGAAAGGATCACAGTTTATGCAGATTCACCCACATCCATCACTCACAGTTGGCGCAGCAGCAGTCAGTCCCTTCAGTTGCTGGAAGCAGTCATCCCCACTGTAAGCACACAAATTCCTCAGAATCCTTGCTGCATTTACACGAAGCAGCGGCACTTCCAGCGCGCTTATCAGGCGCTCGTTCAGTCCCAGCTTGAGAATACGTTGGCACGTAGTCTCGCTCCCTAGTGAAAGCATGGCTACTGCTTCTCCAGCAGTTGCTCGAACGTGGCTCTGATTCTCCGGTATCTGGTCATCGAAGAAAATGTTGAGCAACACTTTCAGAACTCCTCCTGTGCCCGCAATCTTCTCAGTAGCATCCTCTTCTACGGCCAGACTTGTCAAGATCTCTATCCCCAACATCTGCAGCTCTGGATGCTTCTCTCCATATTTCAGAATATCTCTGACATAGCTAACCGTGAACACGATCTCAGAGATCTCCCTCCTCAGCTGCCTCCCTGCAGCACCCGAGGTGCTAGCCAGCATCTTCAACACCTGCAGCGAACGCCTCACCGTCATGATTTGAGACTCCCCAGGTGTTGGATGCCTCAGCAGCCTCTCATCAGCATGAGTGAAGTCGATGATCTTTGGCAAGAGGCCTTTTGTGTTGCCAATCTTCCCACAGATGTCGCGATCACGAGCTAGTTTCTTCAAGATTTCGAGCCCCATGTTGTTGAAAGACCACGAGCCATAGCTTTCGCTGTCAAGAACAACTCTCTTCTCAGAGATTTCATCACTTGCTCCACCATGGCTCCGGCTGAGATGCAGCAAACATGATATGGACTCGAGAGCACCCGGGATCCCGGCTATACGCAGTGAGTTGTGCTTCTTGCTAGCCAGTTTGGACAAAATCTCTGCAGCTGAATATCTGATCTCTTCCTCTTCCTCATCTTTCCAGTTCAGCATCTCCACTAGCCTCTCCATCACTGCTAAATTGATCCCAATCTTCTGCAGTGTATCTTCACAGAAAAGTGGTTGAGTCGCGAACTTCCTCAAGATTCTAGCTCCGATCAGCTGCTCATCAGGTGAGTTGGAGTCCAGAAGCTCCATGGCAAATGAAACCATGTCCATCTTCAATCCATCAAAGATGCTCCCACTCAAGCACTTGGAATAGGCATCATAGAAAAACCTCCTAGTCGAAACCAAACCCGAATCACCAAACTCACACTCCCCATTCACAGCCTCCAACAAATGCTCAAAGCTCACCTTCCACTCCCAATAGGCCTTCTCCAGTAGAAACAACAATGCCTCTGCAAGAGCCAAAGAATAGAATATAATCAAAGCAGATTTCCTATTCCTCTTATCAGAAACATCCTTCCCTGCCTCTCCGTAGTTTCGATGCACGAGCTTTATCATCGACAGAACTACACAAGCAATGGCAGAAGCTAGCTGCAGCCAATGCAAAACCCTGCTCACATTTCTTGATACAAACATCCATTTCCCATAAGGCAGCAAGGGCACCTCCGAGGTTGTCCACGTTCTAGTAGGCATACGTTTCTCGCCCCATTCTGCTCGAGCAGCCCGGTTTCTGCTACCTCCAATCTCTCTCCTCTTCTGGAGTCCAATTCTTGACGTGCATGCAGATCTCACGGAGTTGATCAAGAAGGCTGAGCTGGATTTCATGGCTCGGAAACTGCTGATTCCCACGTCGGTTATGGACCACGTGGCTTGATGCTGGAGCTCGAGCTCGTGGCTGCGGCTGAAGATGCGAGTTCCCTCGATCAAGAGAATGATGGTGATGAACCAGAAGTCGGTTTTGTCGAGGGTTATGGCGAAGCCGCCGAGCAAGACGACGGTGGCCCAAATGAAGCCGAGGGTCCCTATGCCAGAAGCAGCTTTCTCCAGCACGGCCAGACGGAGGGCGAAGAGGGTCAGCTTCTTCTCCGGTGCCATCACCGGTGTAGCGGTGGCGGCGGCGGCGCTGCTACTGGCTTTGGTGTCGAGGCTGGTGGTTTGAGGCTCGAAGATGGTTGCACTAATGCTGCCTACGTCGCTTGTCTTGGCATTCACCTCCAAAATGTGGAGATGAACGCTGCCAGCTTCACTCTCATTGGATGAAAATTTTTTATCCATTTGAAAAAATAAATAAATTACAAGTTTTTTCACGAAATGAAAATTTTATCAATCAAGAATATATGCAGAATTTACAAGAATCAATGAAATGAAAAGTTTATGAGGTTGGTTTGTGTATTTATCAATAAATATTTATATGAAGAGATTTGATGTGTTTAGGCGTTACGTCACGTTTGTGAAAATTATTATTATTTTTATATGAGGAAAGAAAATTGTCTGTATCTTTATGCTTTCATTTTAACTTTGGTTACTTAGGATTTAAATTTTGCATGTCACAGTAGCTAATAATCGACCAAAACTAATGATAAATTCAACTATTGCTATGAAGAAAGAATACAGTATTCAAATTAGATAGAAGATTATTCTCTAGTCTAAAAATTAAAAAAAATCGATGAAATCTTGTAAATCATTTGCCCCTCTTGTAGCCACCACATAATATAAGTTGGTTTTTCTTGTTATCTCAAAAGCCTCAAAATCAAAATCCACTTTTCCAATTTGAAAAAAGGCATAAACTTTTCATTTTCGATAAAAAAAGAAAAATAAAAACCAAATAGTTCAATACTCGATGTGGGATCTTTCGGTAAAAGCTCGGTTCCATGAATATACTTACATTTGTGTTTAATAAAACTTAAAGTTTCATCAAAATAAAATAAAATTTAAAGTTGGATTCAAATTCAAACTTGATAAGTAAAAATTAAACAAACAAATATGACTACCAAAATACTTGAATAGACATGCATATTGATAATTGATAAGTAATTTGGCTCATAATATTTTCCAAAAAAACAATTAGTTAATAGGTGGATACGAGTAACATAGAAATGCTCATGTATTCACTGCGAGCACATATTAATATTATATTGTTGCATGAGCTCTAATATTCATGATACACATTTGAACATCTTTGATAATAGTAAAGAACATTATAAAACTATTTCCCATATTTCTTGAAATTTTAATATTTCTCCACAATGATTACAAATTAAAATAATATTATTACAGCTGTTAATGATAGCACTCATATAGATTAGGAAGTAATTAAGGAGAAAATAAAATAATGATGATGATGTAATAATTGAGTAAACAAGAGTTGGGCATGGCTTCTACGATTGGACAACACATAGTCTTGTTGTGTGAAGCAAAGGCTGCTTTAGATAAGGGTATTTGCCTCCTCTTTACTTTGAGTACAAGAAAATGCCATTTTTTTTCATTAGCTTCGTATAATTAGTAGATATTATGTTTGTTTTTGTAATATTAAATAACTAAAAAAAGGAAAAAAAATTATGGTTTATCTTAGACCCTAATTCATCGTCCGTAGACAATCCTCATAAAAATCTCTAGAGCATAAGCAATTAAAGTATCTTACTATCAATAAATTGTGGAATATCAAAATAAAATTTAAATTAATTATATTTAAATAAGACATTGAAAAATCTAAAATTGACTGAATGATTAATCAAACTAGGATTCTAAATTCGAATACTATCCTTGTATTGTCAATAATCTGACGCCGAGGTAGGATAAAATAATATGGAAAATATTTTAAATAATCAAAATTATTAAATACATTATGAATATATTCAAAATACTAAATATATTTAAGAAATATTTATTTTTCAGTCAAAATCATTAATGCATGAAATTAATGATACAATTAGGTTAATGATGATAAAATAATTAACAAATATCAAATCAAACTTTATTGAAATCAAATTTGTTTAAAAAAATTAATAATAAACTCGGTCGGTGTGGCACCGACTGAGACGCAGACCACAATTCAGCTGTTAAAGATTTCAGACTGACATCGACACTTTTTTCTTTAATCATTTTTTAATAAAATGAAAAAATAAATGAAGTCGGTACCATAATGGTCGGTGTCTAGAAGACATCGACCAAGACACTGACCAAATATATATTTTTATTGTTATTTTAAATGAAATAAACTGAAATTAAAAAATGATGGACCCCAGTAGGTGCTATGTTACTCATCTCTTAAATGTTATAGAGATCAAATCTCATCTATTGATTATTTTGATTATTTGGCTTAGATCAAATTGAAAATTAAACATTTTTAATTTTTATTTTCTTGGAATCATTTAGTAAATGCATAATATTGCTAACCCAACACCCTAACATCTTTTTACTTTTCTCTCTCTCCTCTCCCACTCCCTCCGGTCATGTAAATTCCATCTTTTTTTTTCTCTCTCTTCTCCCACTCTTTCCCTCTCTCACCAATCGTAAACTCCATTTCTCTCTCTCTCTCCCCCTCCCTCCCTCTCTCTCCCAATCAACCTACCTCAAAGTATTGAAGAAGTTTTAGCAGATTTTAAGGGTTGAAGAGCTGGATTTATCAAAGCATTCACTATAAGTTTCTTTTTTTGTTTTTTTTCTTGTATGCGTAATTCTATTTTTTTTTTCGTGTGTTGGTAAAATTGTTGGTCTGCATTCTCAACTTGTTTTATTATCGCCAAAGTCAGTGGTTGCGCAGGCGAGAGACCACAGGTGGCACGCTCTCCTCTCCTCGGCAGCAACAGTGGTGGCAAGGTACAGCGTGATCGCCAATAGTTGGGAGGAAGGGTTATGTGCAATTCGCGGAGGTTGGGGACATAGACGATATATAACAATTTCTAGAGAAGTTATCCATGGAAGTTTGACGCCACATCCTTTATTTTGAGTTGCAGTTTTTAACCATGTAGATGTTATATTATTTATATGATAATTGATACATTATTTATTATTTATCTACTACATTATCTTTTATAGCGTGTATTATTTTATTTTTTTAATACGACTTCATGTTTTTGTATAATATTGAAATTGTAAACAAATAATGTAGCATATTTGTCGTAGATAATATAACATTCAAAACATAAATAATGTTCTAATTTTGTATATTATTTCGCACACATCATATATACTTGTATCAAGGACCAGACGAGCTGGGAGGAAAATATGCAACACGTTTCATATTGTATCATTCAGTGAACATATAATGTACGAAAAATACTACGGATAATGTACCACCAAGAACAAAATAATGATACTATATTTGTAAATATATCATTACATTATCCTTTGTATTATGTTACATTATTTAATTTTAGCTATTACATTATTTACTTTTAATAAAAATAGGTTATTTCAAATATATGTAATAGGGATTTCATTTGAAAAATAATTAAATTATCTTTAATTTGATATATTATACTTGAAAAATAATTTAAATTGATTGAGTTATGATTATTTAAAGTTTTATAGAAATTTTAAAGGAGAGAGAAAAATACAATTTTGGGAGATTTGATCCATGTTGCACGTTTACAAATCCTTGGACCTTAAAATTACCATTATACCCAAATAATGTAGCAAATTTCATTACATAATGCACCAAAATTTTTTCTTTTTAATAATGTACCACTCAGTGGACATATAATGTACGAAAAATACTACGGATAATGTACCACTAAGAACAAAATAATGATACAGTACTTTTAAATATATTATTACATTATCCTTTGTATTATGTTACATTATTTAATTTTAGCTATTACATTATTTACTTTTAATACAAATATATTATTTCGAATATATGTAATAGGGATTTCGTTTGAAAGATAATTAAATTATCTTTAATTTGATATATTATACGTGAAAAAATAATTTAAATTGAGTGAGTTATGATTATTTAAAGTTTTGTAGAAATTTAAAAGGAGAGAGAAAAATGCAATTTTGGGAGATTTGGTCCATGTTGCACGTTAACAAATCCCTGGACCTTAAAATTATCATTATACCCAAATAACGTAGCAAATTTCATTACATAATGCACCGAAATTTTTTCTTTTTCAAATTGAATCTAGATCGCCCAAATTCTAATCTAATGGTCGGATTTTGACGTCATATAACATATGGAGGATGGGTAACCATAGAATACAATCTTATATATATATATATATATATATATATATATATAGGGGGATGATTGTGAGAATTGCCCTTATCGTGAGAAATGAGAATAAATATAGTCCATATATTTGACAACATCATCGATCCAGATTACATAAAAGCTTCAACAAAAAACGGGGCATTTGATCCTCATTTTACTTCATTAAAGGCCAACATAGTAATTACGAACAATGAACGAACTTCAGTTGTGTTCATTTTATCTACTATATACTTCATTTTATCTCCAATCTACTCCATTAAATTCAAAACCAACATTTGTGATTTGAAGTTATACTTCATCTAACGGTTATTGTATCGCTCGTATGATTCATTATATCTACTGAGATATTCATTTTAGATATTATATTATGCATTATAATGTGAGATTCTTTTTTAATCTTCACTTAGGTTTTGCACACATTTTCATAGGTTTAATTAACAATCTAATATTTTTCTCTTTCCTTGGAATTAACTGGTTGTCGCTCTGTTTAGTTTTGACTACATATGGAAGTAACACTTTGAGGAACTAATGCAACATAATCATCTTTAAACGTATTATTTTTCACTGATGAATTGTTATAGTTAGCAATTGAGTCATCCAAATGGTTTATAAAATTCATCCAATACTCTAAATTTCTCCCTTTGTAAGGCTTCAACGTATCAGCACATTTTGGTATAAATGAACCTAATAACAAATAAAATCAACAACATGTTACTAAAAATGAAATCAATAAAAAGTAATAAAAAAGAATAATCGGAGTTTACTAAAATTGAAGCTGTAATACCAAATAATGAATAACACAACACCATAGATGAATAATGAAAAAGTAAAAATGAAAGACTTAAAAAACTGTTTGAATTTTTTTTTTTCAAAACAATATATAAAAAACACGTGAAACCATAATCGACAAATGTCATCCAAAAACTTCAAACAACTGGAACACATATGATATTCAAATCAGAAAACCAAAAAGAAACGTAAATTTAGAAAGCACAAAAACTTCGAATCTAGCCTTAAGAACCAATCAAAATAAGAATCCGATCGCCAAAATCATACATATTAATTAATGGGGATAAAATGAACACAAAGATGAATTGATATATATTGAAAAATAATTAAGGTCAAGATCTTTTCGTTAATTTTTTTAACCCGAATCAACCTAGATCGAATAGCCACAAATTGATAAAATTGATGTGAAATCCGACAGACTAGCCCAATTGACATGACTACAATATTAAGCTATTACGGTATTACCCAAGTCACAATATTATCAAAAAAAAATTATTTTATTTTATTTTTTAAGTACCAATAATTATTATAGAGAGGAATTTAAAAATACCCACTTTGACTATTGTTTATTTCGAAAATACTCAAAACATTATATAGGTTTAAGAAATACCCACTTTTATTTTCTGGCACTTTTTAGAGTTTGTTATTGTTTGTTTTCACAAAAAAAATATTGATTGATACATGTTGACTGAAATTGAAAATTATCGGTTGAATTTGTACAATAAAACAACATGATCCAACCTGCTTTTTTTTTAAAAAATAAATAAAATGTTTTAAAAAAGATTAAACTAGATAGGTCGGTGTCACTGTTATGAATCCGACCTTAGACACTGATCCTCTTGAAAATTATTTTCAAAAATTTAAATGCCACGTAGGTCGATATTTATCAGACCCCCGAGGCCGACCGTCGTAGAAATTTGCCACGTAGGTCGGTGTCATCGATCGGTGTCTTAGCAAATAACACCGACCCGACACCAATAGACCCCGATTTTTTTAAAAAATATAAGCACACGCTGAAAAAGAATGCAACAAACATTGACTCTCCTCACACGGCAAGCAGTCTGAACCTCCTCCGATCGGCGTCACATATCCACCGAAAGTCCAAAATTTTTTCACACGAAATGGCCGCCGGTAATAAGGTACCTAAACCCGACCATTTCATGCTTTCTCTCCGATTATTTTTTGAATTACTGACAATTATTTATTTTTTTCATTTGATAAATGATGTTTCACTTTGTTTAAATTTGATTGACTTGTTTGAATTATGTTGAAATTTGTGTTGTTAGAGAATGTTTGATTGATTAATTGTAACACCCTGAAAATTTTTAAACTTTTATTATTATTTCAACTTTGATAGCTCAAGCTATTTCGGAAACCATTAAATCATGTATGACAACAAGAATTAGTCGAAGCAAATCGAGGCCCAATCTCTACATTTGCGGCCACCATGTTTTATTGGGCTAGAGGAATATTTCTCCCAAGTATAATTATATATTTATGTGTGGGCTTGATTATTTCAACACATTTTGAGCCCAAACTAGAATTTATTCATAGAGCCATAGAGAAATTAAATCAAATGAGTCCAATTAGCCCATGAGAAATTAATTAAGTTACATTGACCTAAATGAGTCTTCTTGAAGTCTAAGAATGCAAAGCAAAAGAAAATTTATTTGAGGACATTAAGGTAAATAAGCCTAGAGGGAACATAATAATTATTTTCCACCCCATGTTGCAAGACTACACCATTTTCATACTCCACCTCTCCCTCTCTCTTCATTTTGATCGCCCATCTCCTTCCTCCCACCCCGAAAATTTGCAACCCACCATTAAAGACCTCCATGGAACTCCAAACATGACAGCCACAAAAACTAACTAGAACCACTTCATTTCTTCTCAAATCACCTCCAAAATTTCATAAAGCTCATCTACTCACCTCCCTCTACCCAAATATACCAAAAGCCTATCATTCTCCCAATTTCATCTTCAGCCCCCACCTCCAATCAAATAAATCGAGCTGGAAATTGAGAGATCTAAAGGCTACAAGAAGGAAGGAGCAAGAAGATATTGAAAATCAAGCAAATAATGAGCATTTTCGATTTTTGAAGAAACCCACCCAAATCTGAAAATAAATTCTTAAGTGTTGGTGATTGTTGAAAAGAGGCATCAACTAAGTGAGACCAAGTGAGCATCCATTTCATAGGTGGGCACTACTTTATCCTTCAAATGATTTTTACAAATGTTTTCAAATGAAAAAAAAAGTATTTTTGTTTTAAAGTATGGAGCACCGTATAAATATTTTGACACCTCTGCAATTATTATTGATGATGTTGATGATAATGAATGAGCAATTGAAATTGGGTTGAGTTTACTCACCCTTGTATGATGAATGATATTAGAGATGTGTTGGATCGGGGAATGGCTACCCCCGTAGTTTGTGTAAGACTAATGCATTAGCCCGAAGGTTGTGTGAAAGCCTACCGGTTGGGTAAGGACTCAGATCCCCTTACTGGGGGGATGAAGAGTGGCCTCTCCTATATTACCCCATATGTGAATTATGTGATGAGATGATAAATAGATTGATGATGTGATTGTTGGAAATGATGATTGTGTTGGTGCCACAAAATGAGTTGGGTCGACCCTTGTGAGGTAAATTGTTTTTGTGCATTCACAAGTTCATTTCAATAAAACCCTTGTGTTATGCATGTGTGATACGGTGCATTTCAATAATACTCTATATGTAATCTATTTTCGGGACACCATGAACATAGGGTACGCGGAGTACTCAGCCTCTGTGTATGTTTTCCTCACATGCAGGTACAAGGTGATGACGGTGGCGACGGCGTTGTGGTTGTGAATATAAGAAGGTGGTTCGTTGTGAACCATAATGAATTTAATTGTAAACCACTTTGCCTATTGGCAATGGCGAATGCAGAATCTATTGATCGGGGGGGCTGAAGTGCTTAGAGTTAGGGTGGGTCGTTGGGTCAGTACGATGATTCTACTACATTGACAAATACTAAGACAACAAAAAAAAAAATAAAAGAGATTGTAAAAGATTAAATATAATGCCATTAGAATATATGAAAAAAGGCTAGCAATAATAATCCTCACAAATAACATCTTCTCAAATACCAGTCTGGTAAAGAAGAGTGAACCAAAAAGAAAATATATTACCTTCTTTGATCGACAAGAGAGAGTCGAGAAGCAGTCCTAGTTCCAAGTTGTACCTAAAACAAATCCAACATAGTACAATAAATCGAGAGGAGTGAAAATGATAAATACAAGAATAACTTTTTTACTAAATGTTATGTGCAATAAATAAATTTGATGCTTACTTAGTTACTACAAGAATGAGATAATTGGTATCTCCGTGATGCCATGTTCTGATACAGTTGCAAAATTGCTTCAGTCTCAACATTTATAAAAACTCCTTTCTCAATATAACACACCAAACAATCCGTAAGAAACTCATCTCCCATTGTGTTGCGTAAATCAGTCTTGATAATCTTCATCGCAGAAAAAGACCTTTCAACAGAAGCTGTTGTGACCGGTGTTGGTCCCGGTTTTTCAGAGTTTAAAGGTTACGCAGCGGAAATAATATTAAGTGTTTTCTTGCACGCTACTAGCACTCAGCTGACAACTGGCAACAGATCAGCTGGTGCTGGTGACTAAGTACGCAGCTGACAACTGGTCAGCTGGTGAATGAATACTTAGAATATTTAGCCAAGTTTGCACAGTTATATACCAGTTTCAGAATATACACCAACACTTGAGTGCTGGGTTTTAAATCAGAATGTAAAGCAGAAAACTGATAAATGACAAAAGGATTTATAGTGGTTCGATCAATCGATCTACGTCCACTCTCCAGTCGAAGCACTGGAAATTTCACTATGAGCAATCGGTTACAGGTTGCCTACGATCTATCTCTAGCTGGTGAATGCCTTGTCCACCAGTTCACTAGATCAACCACTCCCGGTCCTGGTCTCCTCTTCAGCTCTCTTCTGCTGATGGAGTGCGAGCACGTCACTTCAACCTCCACAGCGATTTGGGTGTTTAGTTCTCCCAAGAACGTAAATCCTTTTGCGACAGAATGCCCGTAATAACTCAAGTGCTAGAATGCACAGGAGCTGCTGTGAACTTCCTCGAAGAGAAAGAACACCAAATGAGATCTCTAAACTTACAAGCGTAAAGCTTGAAGTCTCGTGTTTGAATAAATCAACACACGGAAAGCTTTATGAAAAGCCTCGAAAGTACTTTTTGCGTTCTTGCAATAACTTCAGTTCTTTCGGTGGTTGAGCAGATCAGTGGAGGAAGTTTGAATGTTGGTGGTTGCGACATATCTATAGCCGCAGGAACCGATTTAAACTTTCTAGCCGTTTGGACACATCCGGAAAGATGTCAGACCTCGGATGTCCTTCTGACGGCGGCAGGTATGTTTTTCCGGAAGGAACCATACCTTTGATCGCTTTATCTGACACAGATCTCTTTGTGTCAGAACGGCTCTTTAAGTCAGTCCGAGGAATAAGACTGGCGTCTTGTGACTGATAGACTTTAAGTTATCCTTCCTTAAAGTCGTCCTTTGTCAGTCGATTCCTCAGAGTATCTTCTTCTTGTCTCTATGGCGCTGGGAGAGAGAATCTAAAATTCTGCTGGTAACATCCGACTGGTAGATCATACTGGTGATCTTGTGCTGGCAGTCTCTGCTGGTGACTTGCCCTGGCATCATCAAAAGTCTACCAAATCTGGATGTTAATTCTTCTCGGAATCTCCCATGACTGGTGAAATCACCGCTGGTGAATAGTGTAAGTAGGGGTGTGCAATCGGTCGGTTCGGTTCAAAACCGACCGAAAATTGCAGAACCGATTGAACCGAACCAATATGAAGAACCGACCGAGAAGCATTTGGAACCGAACCGATAACCGAACCAATATTTTCGGTCGGTTCTTATCGGTTCGGTTCAAACCGATAAGGCTGCCAGCAAAACAGCAGCAACCAGCAGCAAAACACAAATGACAAAACACAAAAAAAATGAAAAATAGAGCAGGAGGGGGGCGCAGAGTGGGGAAGAACAAATTCATAGCACAAAACACACCACACAACACAACAATTATGCTTCTGTTAAGATTTAAGAACAAATTCAGAAAAAAAAAAAAAAAGCAGAGAATAGAGATATCAAGGGCGCCGAGCAGGGGGGGCGGTGCGGTGACCGGCGAGGACGAAGCACGAGCAGATTCAGGGGACAGGTGTGCGGGCGCGAGCAGGAGTGCAACAGCGCGAGAACTCGGGCGGTGACAGGTCCCTGTGAGCGAGCAGCCGAGCGCGAGCAGGAGTGCAGCCGGTGTGCGGGCGCTGGACGACGAGCCACGACGGCGAGCGGCGCTGCGGCGGGGTGGGTAAGGGTCCAGTCGGGTGTTTGGATTTAGGACTAGGGTTCCCGTCGGTTTGAGAATGAGGACTGAGAGGAGTAATTAGGAATTAGGATATATTTTAGATTTTAGAATTTTAGGAATAATTAAAATATTATATATATATATATATATTTTTTTTTTAATTTATATGTTATCGGTCGGTCGGTCGGTTTATCGGGTAAAATTTTATAAACCGATAACCGACCGATAACTTATCGGTTTTCACAAATTCGAACCGAAAACCGAACCGAACCGAACCGAACCGACCGAATTTCATCGGTTCGGTCGGTTTTCTTCGGTTTTTTCGGTTCGGTTCGGTTTTTGCACATCCCTAAGTGTAAGCACAAACACGTATTCTGCTGGTAAGATTTGTCAGCCGCCTGCTGATGAAATCCTTCCCAACTGGTGAACAGTAGCCAGTCATATGCACTTCTCACCGCTGGTGAACAGTGTCAGCGCGAGTCTTTGTCAGCCGCCTGCTGATGGAACTTTTCCCAACTGGTGAACAGTAGCCAGTGGTAAGCTTTACTCATGCTGGTGAACAGTGTCAGCATGAGTCTTGATCAGCTGCAACTTACAACTCAATAGACCTAAACAGGACTTTACATTTAAGACCAGATCTACGTAGAGACAACTGACGCTGGTAAGACTTAGGATTTGATCCACCAAAACTATAATCTAAACACGTAAGCTACTGGGAAAGGAAACCTTAGACAGATTTCCCAACAATTTCCCCCTTTTTGGTGCGATCAAAGCCTAACCAGCGAGCACTCAGCTGATGAGGAAAGTTACAAAGGATTTCAGGGTTTTACAAGTTAAACCTATCAGATCTAAACCCATGAAATTACTTCCTCAACATCAGCTCTAACTAAAAGAAATCTTCCCCCTCAACCAAGGAAAGATATTGCTCGTTTAAATATGGAAATTAAAATCAGAGCAAGTAAGCATGTAAATAAGTTTAACATGCAAGATGAGTGCTGGTGCTGATTACACTGGATGTGTAAATTCAGCTGGTAAGTAAATACTTAGACAATTGTTGGACAATAAGAGATTGTCATCAACTTGTCAGTTAACATTTCATTAGAGATATAGCAATTACATGTACAATGAATGGTAACTGACTAGTCTAACAGATTTACTTACAAAAGTATAAAGAGACAAGACTATGGCTTGGAAGATGATCCTGGTGACTGAGTTCGAGCACTTGTGATAGACCTCAGGATCGCAGTAAGCTCGGCCATTTCTTGATCTCTCTTTCGCCTTTCTTCAGCAGCGAGACGTCTCTCCTCCTCAATGATTCTGGCCCTCTCCTCTTCAGCCAGTGCTCGCGCCCTTTCCCCCTCTTGGATCCGTGCCAAAAAGGTGGCAACACCGGTGGTGACGGACTCCATTTGCTGCGCTACCTCGGCTTGGAAAGTGGCGAAGCGTTGATCCATCCTGGCATCTATGTAAGCAAGAAGTTGCGCAGGAGGATGAATCTCGGAGATGGGCTGCGCTGATACTTCCATGGAAGAGGAAGGCACATCAGGTGCGGAAGGAGCCATTGCTGGTTCAGATTCACTTGATATCTCCATTGGGGCTGGCTCCTCCGCTGGCACCTTGGCTGCTGCTGGCTCCTCCGCAAGCACGTCTGCTGGTGCTGGCGGGACTTCTGCAAAAACGGGTGGGGCTGTGAATTCCACCACTTGCCAGTCCATAGAATCAGGGACTAGATCGCCCAAGACAGTAGGAACAGGGGGGACGGCAAGGGTCAGCCACCAACCACGAGAGGGATCCTCCGCCACTAAGTGGTCTACCAGCAGAGCGCTGGCAGCCATGTCGAACAATGCAGCATGGTAGGGAGGGATCCTCGGAAGATCGACCAGTATTCGGATGCGTCTGAGCGCGCAAACCATCTGGTAGCCGCGGCTGGTTAGGTGGAACTGGAGAAAAGGTAACTTCACCAATTTCGGACGCGGGAGGCCGGAGCTTCCAGTCAGTCTGCGATAGTCAGCAATCTTTTTCAAACGGCGCTTGATCCGCCTGACGGACAGCTGCTGGGGGTTCTCAGCATCTGTATCCATGAATGCGTGAGCCCACTCCTCCTCCGCTCTCCAGTAACCCAGTCCGAGCCGGGCGTATAGCACAGAGCGCTTTTCCACAGTTAATCGGCGCTCGCACCGGTCAAAAATCTTCCACCGCCGGAACTCCCTAAACAGCTCCGGACTCACTCTCCACAGATATCTGAAATCTGTGATTATCTCATCATCGACGGCACTCTCTACTTCCACCGTGATGTTCTCCGCATATTCATACAATGTGGAATTGTAATATTCCACCGGCTGCAGGGGCAGGCACCAGTCATAAATTCTTGAAGCATAAACGGACTGGTGGGGGAGGCCGCTGGTCGGGATTATGTTGAAGATTGAGAATTCAGGCACCCTGGAATTATAAAATGCCATCTCCCCGCGGTGCTCCCACCGGTGCACCCCTGTCACTTGAGCCTGAAAGTCGTCCTCATCGATAAGGTGGATGTAATGAATGCTGATCATGTAGGACCTTCTTTCTCGTCGCTCAGCGCGTCCTGGTGCTGATGAGGATGCCGCTGGTCGTCCCGAAGATGTTGAGGCTTCAGAAGATTTTGGACGACCGGCATGAGCACGAGCCTCAGCATCAAAATCAGGGAAAAAGTCCCTCGGCTCCATCCTCTGCACGGTTGAGCGCTGTACCACTGGTGGTGGCTCTTCATCGTCAATGATGACAACAGGAGGTTTATCAGCAGCCTCTCCACCAGTAGTCACCTCCATCTCGGTGGCCTGCTCCACCTCTACCGCTTTCTCCTCTGCCTCCTTGGATTCAGAACTGACATCCGAGAAGCTCGCCAATTTTTCCGGGGTGGTCGTCTGCTCCTCTACTCCTCCACTGGCTTCCCCTTGCATCGCCAGTGGGACTTCTTCATCACCTCCACCACCCCCTTGCGCGGGTGGAGGGACTTCAGCGGTTTCCTCCTCCGGTTTGTACTCATCCACAAGGGATAGTACGTCCTCGTCAGCGCCCATCACCAGCAGGCGTGTAAAGGATTCATCGGGTAAGATCTCGCCTGGTGCTGGTGCTGGTGGCACGGTACTTGTTGAAGTCTCGGGGACTCCCCATTTTCCCTTGGCCACCTGGCGCAATTGGTCGGCCAGTTGCTCCTGGCGCCTGGCCTCGGTCTCAGCCTTGATTTTGGCAAATCTTTCATCACGGGCTGCCAGCTCAGCCTCTCTCTTCTGCTGGGCGACAATGGCTCGCAGCCTGGATTGAGCTTGTTTTTTCTTGATAATAGAGGCGTGCTTCGCCTTCTTGGCCTCTTCGGCCTCCTTCTGGGCTCTGGTCTGGATTCGCTTCCTCTTGCGAGTCATCCTCTCGAGGGTCTCCTCCTCAGTCAGTCCCAAAATGGACTTTTTGACTAGAATTGAGATCTTTCCAGACGCAGGATCATAAGCAACAGCTTGCGGAGGCTGCTGGTGCTGGTGGGTCTTCGGCTTCTTGCGGGATGGAGGCTTGGTGGCTGGTACCAGTTGTACTTCTCGAGGATGAACGCCAGTAGCCTCAGCCACCGCTTCCTCCATCGTAGCGAAGAGAGACTCCGTCTCTAGTTTTCGCTTCAACTCCGCCTTCGCCGCTGCTGGCAGTGGGAGAGCCACAGCTGGCACTTGCTCCCCCAGGTCTTCTGAGTCCTCCTCAGAAACGGCCTCATCAGGGTTCACTGCCTTCTTGCCTTTCAACCGGCGCGGCTTCTTGTAATCGGGGTCAGCCTGCTTGACCTTGGAGACTGGTATAAAGTCTGAGGGGACCAGTCTCTCCCCTTGGTCAACGCCTCCACCCATCTCCACTTTCAAGATGTGGCTGATCCGCAGCCCGAACGAGACTGCGTGGGCAAACTTTCCTTCAGTCGGCACGGTGAGGTTTCGATCCACATTCTCCAACAGCCGGCCAAAAAGGAATTCGGCCCAGTTGCCCTGAACTCCATCCACTAGGGCACACATCACCGAAAACTTCCGCAGGCTTAGCTCGGCGTACGATCCGACCTCACATTGTAGCATGCGAACCACAATGTCGCACACCAGTTGCCAGAAGTCCTCCATCTCGGACTTCTTCATGCCGGTCCGGAACTCAGTCACTGCCGCTTTCTTCCACTCCGCCCATCTCCTCCGGAATTCCACCGTATCATCATGATGATACGTGGCCACTTCCTCGCCAGCGCTCCTCATCCCAAACATGTTGGCGAGGTATTCTGCATCGATTGTGATCAGGTGGCCGAAAACTGACGTGGTGAATGACTTCCTGTTGTCAGCTATAACCGCCCGAGCGTAGAACTCGGCTACCATGTGAGGGTGGAAGTTTCTGGGGGTCGCCGTGAGGTACGGTCAGAGCTGTTCTCGGTCAATTATTTCCATCAGCTCCGATCCGTAATGCTTCAGGGCCAATTTCTCATTCAAGATTTTCTCCTTTTGGACCTGAGCAGCCCTTATTTGTGCGTATGAGAGCTGGTATCGGGTCGGCGGTCTGTTCAACTGAACCAGTCTGGCAAAAGGATGGCTATAATCAACGTCCTCAATCTTTACAATGCCAGTATATGATGGCATATGTGCTTCAGCGAGGGGTAGGTTCAAAGATTCTGAGGATGATGAAGTAGAGGGGCTATCAGCAGGAGGAGGAGGATTTGATGAAGATGCCATGACTTCAGAAAATATCAAAGGAGGTTTGAGAGAATTTGAATAGAGTTAGGGTTCTGAAGAATATAAGGGATCGTAAAGGAAAATCCGACGAAGGATATCG